>LPNX010103833.1:301646-315341 GCA_001517045.1 Pseudotsuga menziesii | reverse complement strand
CATAGTATATATATGTTGCTTAAACTCACCTTGTTAAAAAAAAATGGTTTCTAAACCATATTGAAAGTTAGATTGGAATACAATTCTTGAAAAGAAATTGGGATTGTAGAGATGTATATTGATTGTTTATTTGGCTCAAATGCAGGGAGAAGAATTTGTAGTATCAAAAATCCAATTTTTTAGATTCCATCTCATTCCATCATGTTCAAAGTTCAACAAGTTCTCCCTTTCCATCCCTAGCAATTTCAGATGCACAAGACATTCCACCGGTTCCAAAATGTCATAATCTCTTATCAGGAGAAAGACACCGCAAGCATTTCATTGATGAAAATGGACAGCCACTTTACCCCACAAATTGTAGCATGCCATCTTCAAGTTGCAATCCGGGTTCATCGATGATAATTTCTCGTGAGCTAGAACTCTTTTATGACACCTCAATAATTTGTGGTTGTTAAAAATGTCAAGGGTTGAAGGAGAACCCTCAACGTGTCACACTCACCCATTACACCAATGATATATTACCCAATGTCTATGGTCTAATATCCCCTATTGCAGTAAAGAATCCAATAGGTGATATAGAAAAGACACACAAGAAATCTTCCCTATGCTCTTTTTTGAAAAATTTGGAAGCCAAAACAACTATGTCTCATCCTAAATTGACGAACCCATCTACTTTAGTTCAGTCAAATGAAATTTCTAGGGATCCAAAGTATGAATTGAATGTCACCCAACCCATCTCTACTAGAATATCCAAAAAGTTGCACGACTTGAAAGCATGCCTGTCAAATTACACACCGATATCCATCCAATTGTTGGAGGGTAGAGATGATTTCTCCCTTCCTGTGAATTTTCAAAGTAAATATCAAACTTCTTACAACCATGCTTTGTATGGTGCTTGGCCATATTCTCTGTTGGATTTTGTGCAACTTCAGAAGATATTATATTGTACCTCCTAAGGGAATTGAACTTTTTGTAATTAATCATGTAAACCCTAGAAAGAACAATGTAAACTTGAGGTGAAAAGAAAGCAAAATAAAAAGATATAAAATAAATTGTTAATGTGTATTTTATTGCCCCCCCAAGAGCATTCGACCCCAGTGAATTTTTCACTTGGAAAATCAGTATAAATAGGAGGTGCCCCTCCTCATTATAACACACATTAACTCAAGTAAATTTCACATCACTAGGAGAGAGAAGTTCACACCTGCTGAAGGAGAAGACTTTTTTGGGGTTTCTATGTATGGAAAATACTTCCTCTCTTCTTTGTAGTATGTTATCATAATTGTCATCTCTATATGAAGGTTGCTAGGTTTTTCTGCCATTTGGGTTTCCTAGGATAAAAAACTCTTGTGTTCTTGTCTTATGTTTTGTCTTTCTTCTAGTGATCCTATTGGTAAATGCAATTAAGATATACTTCTATAATCTTATGAAAATATAATATGGTATTAGAGCAGTACTAGAAGAAGCCATTGTTGAACATTGTCAAAACCCCGTCGGAACCAAGGTGTCATCTTTCAAAGCCTTTACTCAAATTTTTGGCAAGAAAAGATCCTTGGGAATTTCACCCTAAGGAGGGCACACCTTTTGGTGAAGGAAGAACTCAATGATGAGAATTTTCAATTTTTGACCTTATTCTATAGCCGCAACATAAATTAGGGTTTCAATCTTTGATCTTCTTCCTCCATAGTTTTTGCTCAACTCTACCTCTTCTTAACTCGCCTTTCTAGGGTGCATTCACCTGTGGAGTCAGTTTTCCAAAGTTCCAACTTTCATTTTTGACCTAACCTCTACTAGGGTTTCAGATCTAGATCTGTAGTCAAGATTATTAGTATGAAAGTTGAAGATCGTTTGGAAGGGGATTACAACTTCATATCTTGGAAGTCTATGGCTCTTCTTCTACTAGAATAAAATGATCTATTACAGTTTGTAAATTCGAAGATCCCAGAATCGGAAGCCGAAGAAGACAAACCTCGTTGGAGGAAAAATGATGCCAAAACATGAAGAAGGATTTTGGTGGACTCAGTTAGAGACCACTTGGTTCCTCAAATATAAGAAGAGACGCCAACTCAAAAGATGTTCAATACCTTGAAGAAGCTATTTGAACACAATAGCCTCAATTTGACTATCACATTAAGGAATAAACTGTCAAATATGAAGATGACAAAGTCCAAAAATATTGCCTCATATTTCATGAGGGTCACCGAGATCCGGGACAAGATAAAGTCTAGCGGAGACAACCTTGAAGAATAGGATCTTGTCATGACCATATTAAATGGTCTCCCACCATCTTGGGAGTCCTTGATCCAAACCATAAGTGGTCGACCCAAGTTTCCCAAATTTGATAAGGTATGGGCAGAATGCACCTAGGAAGAGATGAGAATAACAAAACGACAAGGACTTCATGGAACTCAACCTGAGGAGAATAAATCATTCATATCTCATGATAAGAAAGGAAAGGGAAGGGTAATAACATTTTACAATCACAAGCAACAATATAGGAGATCAAGTCTACCCCCAGAGTAGAAGAAATAGAAGAAGGATTTATCTAAGATACAGTGCTACAGGTGCAAGGCATATGGTCATCATGCCAGCAATTGTTGAAGTTCAAACAAAAGGAAGCATGAACCTTCAATTGCTGATGTAGAAGAAGACACTCCTCATAAGAAGGCAAGGAATGATGATCGTTTGGAGTTCTTCTTCTGATATCCAAGATGTGATTATCTTCCAACAAATATACGAAGATCAACGGACTCTGACTATGGAATATTTTCAACAAAACAACCAAAAGATAAGTATTTGATATTACATGCTCTAGTAGATTAGATGTGGTTACATTTGAATATGTTTTACGCAGATCTACATTTCTATATTTAGGTAGTAATTGCGCATGTGATTCCTTTATTAACAAGTTGGATTATGTAGTATTTGATATTCACATGATTGTTTAAATAGTCTATCATGCTACACAACCCATCTAGGATGAAAACACCTTTATAACATACTTGGAGTAGTACACACTCTTAATGGTATGCTATAATGGAGAACATAAACATCCAAATAATGGCCTCATGTGTGTTTTGTCAAAGCATTGACTAAAAGTTGCCTACATCGTTTTGTTAATACATTGATTATGAAATATTGCTAACCATTTGATGTGATTTGACTTGTAGGGAATGTCATGATATACAAGGACAAGTGATCCCATGTATATACAGATTGAACGAAAGAAGAAATCCTCAAATTATGACTCTTAGACCCAGAATGACTCATATAGAGATTGGATGATCAAAAGCAGAAGGATTCTACGAATGTCGGTCTATCTGTTACTTCAACAAGGTTTACTCAAACGAATTCTGAGATACAGAGGGAGATATCCCTCAAAGACAAGGATTTTGGTCTTTTACATATGATAGAAACTTGACGACACTGTCGTCGTGATTCAAACAAGACAATTGAAGGATACTTGATGAAGCTGGTCATCACCATGATGGATACTTACTTTGCATCTTTCAAGTCTACATTCATGTGCTCAAGTTAGAACCTTCAGGAAAGAAGGGAAAATTTGTGGGATACCGCAAGTATTCAAAGGCTTGCAGAATATACATCCCAGGATCGAGGAAAATCTACGTCAGTCGGGATGTAACCTTTAAAGAAGAAATAACTATCCTAAAAGGAAGAGGACCTGATATGGATATCGATGACGATGAAGAAATGATATCATCTCCCCCTCCAAAAATTAAGAGGGAGTCTGAAGAAAGGAATGAACCGATCGTTCCCATTGAGCAATTGAGATAGATGATGCTCCCAAAGATATGGTAGTAAGCCGAAAAATACCTAGATGGGCACAACAGACTTAACAGAATGTAGAAAATAAACATGAAGTAGATGAAAGCATTGAAAAGTACAAGGATATATTTGTTTCCAGAGGGTTCTCTCAGTAAGAGGGAGTCGATTATGACGAGGCATTTTCTCCTATGGATTGATATAATTCCATCAGATTGATCATTGCTATTGATTCAACTATGGGATGTAAGTTGCATCAGATGGATGTTAAAACAACTTTTATCAATGGTATTATTAAGGAAGAAGTATACATTAAACAACCAGGCCATCCATGGAAATGAGTCTCATGTATGTAAGATGAAAAAGGATTTATATGGACTCAAGCAAGCACCTCGTGATTGGTATGGATAAATAAATGGATTCCTGATGAGTATGGGATTCACCAAAAGTGACCTAGACCCCAAAATTTACCACAAGGTTGTGAATGTCGAGCCACTAATTTTGGTACTATATGTTGATGACTTGTTTCTCATTGGAAATGAGAAACTTATCGTGTGGTGTAAGAAGAAACTTGCCTCTGAGTTGGAAATGAAGGATCTTGGATTGATGAATTACTTCTTGGGATTACAAGTATGGCAGAGGAAGAAGATATTTTCCTAGGTCAGTGAAAATACACCATAGATATACTAAAGAGAGTCAGAATGTTGGAATGCAAGTCCATAGCTACTCTAATGGATGCAAATTTGAAGAAGTTGAGAAATTATGCTTCATATTCAAATTTGATTGATCCCACTATCTATCTCCAGCTGATTGGGTCCTTGATGTATCTAATGAACACCAGATCATATATTTATTTTGTTGTGAATTACCTTAGTTAGTCCATGTGTGAACCAAAACAAATCCACTGGATTGCTAAAAAACATGTACTCGGATGCTTACGTGACACTGTGGGATATGGTCTACGATATGATTGAGATTTTGACTTGAGATTGCAAGGGTTTGCAGACTCAGATTGGGTCGGATGCACTGCAAATAGGAATAATAATTCATGATGTTGTTTCAGTTTGGGTTTTGCAAGTAATTTCTTGGTGCAGTAGGAAGCAGAACTCAGTAGCTCTTCATACTGCAGAGGCCGAGTATATGTTTGCTAGCTCAGTAGCTCGAGCAGCAGTTTGGCTTTGTAAACTTATTGTAGGATTGTTTGTCTAGATTCTAGAGCCAACTGTAATTCAGTGTGATTACCAGAGTTATGTGCAGATGTCAGGGAGTCTTGTATTTCATGACAAGTCGAAGCATATAGATATTCGGTATCACTTCATATGTGATATGGTCCAGAAAGGTGCGGTCTAGTTACAGTATATTTCGACAGATGACCAGACTGCAGATATCCTCACCAAGCCTCTTACCAGGGTGAAGTTTGAATACTTTCATAGAAGACTTGGAGTAGAGGACTGAGATATATTTACTATGCTTTTACCTAGGTGCCTCTACTCATTCATATTCTCAGCCAGGTATGGGAGAAATCCCATTGGGAGATGAGACATACAGTTAGTAGATGTTTGGGTTCACACAGGTGCCTCTGCTCATCCACGTGCTCAGCCAGGTATGGTTTAAACCCATTGGCAGATGAGTCAGATAGGTAGTAGATGGTCGTGTGATTGCACAGGTACCTCTACTCATTCAGGTTCTCATCCAGGTAAGGGAGTATCCCATCGGCATATGAGACGAACATGTAGTAGGTGGTCATGCACATTTGCTCGTTCAGGATCTCAATATTCGTATGGGAGGATCCCATAGACAATAGAGACATACAGGTAGTATAATATATTCTCTCAGACATCTTAGTAGAACTAATTCATAATGACACTTATCAAAGACAACCTCTAGTATGTATAAAGATTATGGAGACAATATAGTTGTACAAATGAAACCCAGATGTTCATGATGTTGATGAAGACCAAAGAATACCTTCCTTGTTGATAGAGAGTGTTGGAGTTTGTGCAACTTCGGAAGATATTATGTTGTACCTCCTAAGGGAATTGAACTTATTGTAATCAATCATGTAAACCCTAGAAAGAACAATGTAAACCTTGGGGTGAAAAGCAATCAAAATAAAAAGATAAAAACAAATTATTAATATATATTTTATTTCTCCCCCAAGAGAAGTCGACCCTACTAAATTTTCAACTTGGAAAATCAGTATAAATAGGAGGTGCCCCTCCTCATTATAACGCACATTCACTCAAGTGAATTTCGCATAATTGGGAGAGAGAATTTCTCACCTGCTGAATGAGAAGATTGTTTTGGGGTTTCTATCTCTAGAAAATACTTCCATCTTTTCTCTCTTTTCTTTGTACACTGTTATTAGAATTATCATCCCTATATGAAGGTTGCTGGGTTTTCTCCTATTTGGGTTTACTAGGATAAAAAATCTTGTGTTATTGTTTTGTGCTTTGTCTTTCTTTTAGTGATCCTATTGGTAAATGCAATTAAGATATACTGCTATAATCTTATGAAAATATAACATTCTCTACCTGTGCCTGATGTTGGGATTGAATTACCCTTTTGTGGTAAATATTTTATGATTGTGAAGTCTAATATTGATGCTACAAATCTTAGGTTGTTTATTATTTCACTTGTACTTGTTCCTCCAAAACAACGAGGAGCACTTATGCCATTATGCGGTGCTATATATTGTCGGTTTGATTACTTGAATATTGTTAAATACAAGCACGGAATTAACATGTATAGTATGTGCATGAATGGTTATGTTTCTGCAAACTTTAACAGGAAGAACCTATTATATATAAATGGTCATCCACACACTATGGGAATATTGCAGGGCTCATAAATAGTTCTAGGTGCTCTTTATTTTATGCAAATTGTTCATTTGAGGAACACTTCAATGACCAAGAGTTCTTTATGAAAATGAAAGCATCAATATTTGTTGTTGTACATGCAATACATAGTCTGTCTCCTGGTTCCGAATTGTTAATAAACTACAACTTTCTTAGAACACCAACTGCTCGTCAGAGACATATTGTATTGGGATTACCCTTAGACATTCCATTGGGGTGTAAGACAAAAAAAATGATTAATTGTATTTTTCAATTTACAATGGGAGCCATGTTTATGTAATGCTTAGTTTGAAATTATGTTTTATAAATTGAATTTGAAATTGTGTTGCTCAATTTTAATTTTGTATGTTTAATGTGGAATTGATGTTAACTTATCTCTTAATCTAAACGTTTGTTTTTTAAATGGTTTACAGCTTATCATTTTGTATTGCAACATGATTCTTGTGCTTCTGAAATAATTGTTTTGTATAATATTAGGTCTAACCAATTGCATTGTGCTTACTAACTTCATCGATGTAATGTTCAATATTTTTTAAATCAGGATTCTTATGATGAGCGACCTACCTAGCATCTTCCGTTGCACCCCAATACAATGTCAAATTGAGAGAAGGATAAAAAAGAGCGCAAATTGGAGAGGAATCACACCAAACATGGTTGAATCAACCACCTATTCAATTTCTACTGCGTCCATCCTCACCAATTAGGAATTCCTACAGTGATAACAATTCTTCACATGTTGGAAATGGAGGCAATGAATTAGATTTTTTCATGGAAAAGGAGTTCCATGGATTCAATGTTGTTTCATACATTCCAGGACAATGAGCTAGGGGATGACACTTGTATCACTGAATCCTTCTTCGAAATCCTTAAAGCGACAAATTCCACACCTCTCTTTGAACCTAACCAGTCAAAGTCTACATAGTAAGGGATGACAATGTTACTGTACAACTTGGAAGCAAAGTATGGCATGTCTGACCCGAATTTCTCAATGATGTTGAGGTTAGTGACCATAAACTACCTTATATTTTGAGGAATCTTGTTACGCAATGATCATTGAAAATGGTGGATTTTATGAACGTTAAGTGGCATTGTACATTTATATTTCCCACTAACTACAACTTATTTAAAAATAAGGTACTACTGAACGATAGTAACTTGCCTGTAAGCTGCAAGGATGCAAAGGAAATGTTGAAAATGTTGGGTGTTGAGTACATATACTATCATGCATGTCCCAATGACTGGATTCTATATAGAGGTGAATATGTAGTCAAAGAGATATGTCTAAAATGTGGGTATGGCAGGTACACATAATCGAATAACAAGGCTAAAGCACATGGTCCTCCTCATAAGATATTGAGTCACATGCCTATAATCCCAAGGATTCAAACGCCCTTTCATTGCAAAGAATTAGCTATGTTACAAGGATGGCATGCATCACATCGAAATGAGGAAGGAGTATTGTGAATCCCAACAGATTCAATATCCATGATGTATATAGAGGATACATGGACTCATAAATTCAAGGATGAAGTATGTACCTTAGAATGAGCATAACCATTGATGGCGTCAACCCATTTTCCCAACCAGATAACACCTATACTGTTTGTCCTGTAGTGGTGATAAAAAACAATATCCCCCCATGGTTTTCCATAAATAATGAACATCTTGTGTTGGCTCTTATAGTCCTTGGTAGAAGACACATGAAGAATATGGATGTTTACCTATGACCATTGATTGAAGAGCTTAAGGCATTGTGGGATGGGTTACAGGTATATGATGTATCGAACCCCATCCCATCAGAGAGGATTTTACGTTGTATGGCATATGTGCGTACACCACACATGATTATCCAGGGTTGGGAGTTTGCTTAGGTAAATATGTTGTTTGATTTGTTTATATTCAAAGCAATATTTTTTTGGCATATTTAATTCTTTGTGACTATCTTGATCTTAAACGCTGACAACGTGCTCTGTATACCATAACATCGCAGGTCTTGTAACAAAACGTTATTATGGATGTAAATGTTATGAACATTATATTAAACCTAGGTGGTACAAACACCTACGAAATCTAGTGTACGACTTCTATAGGGTATTCCTCCCAGAGAACCACCCTTATAGAAGGGAAACATCTGCTTTCAATGGTAAACTCGAGAGAACCGAAACGCCTAAAATATTGACACCGACTGTCTGGATTACGGAATATGACAAAGATAATGAATGATATTGCATAGATGTTCAATTCAAATGCAGAACCTATGTTCGATGATCCTGAATTCTTTGACACCTATGATGAGAAAATGCTTGAAGGGATGAACAAGAAATCAATATTTTATGAGCTCCCACTCACTAGAACCCATGCATATATTTAAAAATGTTTCATGTTCTTTTTGGCATCACATATCAACCAAAAAAAGTGACGAGTTGAAAGTCAGGAGAGATCTTATTTCTTCAAATACTAAAAAGAAGCAATCGCCAAGACAAGAAAATAAAGTAGAGGATGGTAATTCTTTTTCATATAGAAAAGGTGATGTCCCATGGATTTTGAAGAAAGAAGATCTTACTTTTAAAAAAAGAAGTTATATTGGGTGTGGAGGCGCTCTATTGTTATTGGTCTTCTCTATGACGTTACTTCACTATAGGAGAAAAATTGACGGGTTTGAAATCACATGACCATCTCAACCTTCTAAGGGTACGTATAATGTCCAAAAAATGATTTTATTATTCTTTTATATATTTTACCACACAAGTTAAAATGAAATTGATTTTTTTTGTTTACTTTGTAGTGTCATTATCCATTGTTTTTGCGTGGGTGTGTGAACCATGACTTTCACGATGACCTGTGACATGCCATATATAGATTATCTGCATTTGTACGATGTATCACATAAAAGGAGATTTACATTGCTAGCATTCCCCGGTGGAGTCAAGGGATAGTAGATATTGTTTGTATGTTTGAGAAGGAATTGACGTCAAATTTCATGGACTTGTAGATTCATATTCTACTAGTTCACCTAGTTGATGAAGTTGAATTAGTCGATGTGGTCTCATGTCACTGGATGTTATTCTTGGAGAGGTACATGAAAAAATTGAAGGGATTTGTTCAACAGAGGGAAAAAACCGAGGGTCTATGGTAGAGGGGTACATAGCATATGATTCGTTCTATTATGCCAGTGAGTACATCAAGAAAATCTAGGTGCAGTGGTTTGGGATGATGAACATGATGAGGACAAAAGGGAAGGGGAGTTACTGGAAACAAAAGGAAAAAATACGTTTAATAATGAGTAAGTCACTTATATTTCTATCTTCACATTTTCACACAGTAACTATTCACAACAAACTTCAAAATATATATTGCATCCAATACGTACTGAATGTGGTTTTGTTTCCATGAATACAACAAAAAATTTCGGAAATTGATGCAATCAATAAATTCATTCTTTACAATGCAAAGGCAACACAGTGGTGGGTTGCATTGTATGAAGAGAAAAGGAGGAAATGAGACATTGATAAAAAATAATTCAGACAGTTTCATGGTAGAAGCATGCCTTTTCTAGATCATTTAAAAGAAAATATGCTAATGATATGTCCCAATAGCTGGGTTGCAGACCAAGTCAGAGAGAAATATGGTGCATCTGATCATTACCCGCCTGAAGAGGAGGATGCGCTAAACATTGGGATCGGGTGCAACAACTTGGTAATAAAATATTTATCTACATTTCTAATATTATAATGCAACTTTGAATTATAACATCTATATTTAATATATTAATGATTTGGTTTTCAGACATTTGACACCATCATTTGTTAACTTTCCATGCAGGTGCATTCGTTCCCATCTATGAGAGCATATGGACATCATTTTCACACCAATGATGCTGATGGTGAGTGTCTTACACAAGACCGTGGAGTGGAAGTCGAGTTCGACCAATCTAGTCGTGCTATCCACCATGATCGATACTTGATAGGAGGGATGTTGGTTTATGTTGGAAAGATACAAGAGATCGTTCAAGTGGAATTCTCATATTTCCAATTTGATATTTTTAGGTACGGGTGGTGGGACACATTCGACAAGAATTGTGTAAAGGAATATCATGATAATGGGTTGATATGTATCACCTCTAGAAAGATGTGGGATGAAAGTAAGGAGCCTTATGTTTTCCCAAAACACTGCAACCAAGTGTTCTTTTACCCGTAAGTGTTGTATAGAGATTGGTGGTTCATATTAAGACACGACCCTAGATTTAAACATATTTTTGAGAACAACAGTGTTAGCATGCCAATCAAGGAAGATAATATGGGTGATGGCAACAGAGATTGATATGTACATGTTTTATTTCATTATTTACATATTGAGATATCATTTTGTTACTGTTATCTTTGATTGTCTAATTATGTTGTTTGTTTTTCATGTTATGATGGTGGATAGAAAGTTGATTACTAGATGCAGTTTCGTTTAAATAATTTTAGTTGGTTAATAACCAATATGATGCGAAATATGGTTTGTCTTTGAAGTAATTTATGATTGTATGGAATGATTATATGTCATTGTCCAAATTACTCATATTATGTCTTCTGTATACATAGAAATACACCATGAAAGCAACTTACATGATTCAATTTTAATTTATTTATGTGAAAGTAAAGGCTAACATATTCTTCCGATCTTGAAGGTGTTCTCTAATTTCTATATTAATATTGCAAAAATGCTTGTATTTTATGATGTTTTTGTAATGAATAAAGTTAAGAACTATAATTGCATTAATTTATGGCATTTCTATTAGATTAATGTAATTTTTTTAATTATATGATTATATTAAGTTCAATTAATTTATGTCCTTGATAACAATGAATTATTTTATGGCCTTGATAACAACATAATCTACAAGAAACGTTAATGTGATCCGCAATTACTTAATTTATGGCCTTGATAACAATGCAATTGACAATAAAATTTAAGGTGGTCTCTAATTTCTCCTTCAATATTTAAATGTTTGTATCTCATGCTCTTTTTGTTATAAATTATAATGTTAAGAATTATAATTGCATTAATTTATGACACTTTTGTTATGATGTTTGCAATTTTTTTTGAATGAAACATAGAGAAAAAATGACTTTTAAGGATGAAGGTGTAGGTATGAAATATTCTTTAAGAGAAACTATGGCTTGAAGTAAATATGTTATATTAACTAAGTTGGATTGGATTTTTGAATCTCTATATTTCTAGGAGGTTGAACTCCATCTTAGAATTTGTTGAGACAATAAGGATTTATTATATGAAGCAATTAACAAATTAGATGTATGCTTAATATTTATTCATGACTTTATTTTATGGTTTATAAATATCTACTTACTTTTGATTTCTAAATTAAAGCCATGGTTGTATATTTCACCAAAAATATTTGATATATGTATCGATTTATAATAATTGATTTAGATTTTATTAATTAATGTAAATTTATAATAACAAAATCCTATATAATCTAATAATTTATATAACTAATATGAATCTATACTATTTTAGAAAGTAGATATATTCACTGACAAACTCAAATTTCATGAATATTTGATATCTTGAATTTTGCATAGTTTTGAAATTATTATTCATTTAATAAAAATTCTAAATTTATTAAATAAAATTTGCAAAAGTTAATATTAGCAAAGTAATACACCAATCCTTTAAAATAATAACATTATTACATCAATAATTAATTGCAATGTTTTGAACATTAGCTAGCTTTAAACCTTGTTTTTAGAGGGTATAAAATATGTTCCTTGAATGTGGAATAAAGTTATATTATATTTGACAAGTTTGGAGAATGCAACATTTGGATTTACAATTGAGAGAAATGTTGTTCTTTTAATTAAGTATTTGTTTTTCTTTCGATCAGAGCTTTGATATTTGTCATTATAAAGTGAGTTATTGTCAAAATATTGAAAACATTCAATGTTAAATTGATAGGTCATATTGGTGTTCATTTTACATTTTTTTGTATTGATGCACAACATGAGTGGGCCTAATGGTTAAGAGCACGTGTTTCCCCTTAGGAGGTCACATGTTCAAATCCAAAGGGGGGTAGTGTATGTACACCTCTATAGACTTTAGCAGTTAAATCACTGCGTAGAGGGGGGTCCTTGTCCCACAAACAAGGGGGTCTCATACACCAAATTAGTGTCTCTCTTGGCGACGACCTTAAAAATATATTATTATTATTATTATTATTACCAACATAGATCCAAATCCTAGGCTCTATCAAGCGTCGAGATGGATCAAATATTTGGAGGTGTAAACCTCTTCTTAGGTATTGCACTCAACTATTAGCTTTGGTGTGATTAAGATCAAAAGACACATATTTTTATTTAAGGCCGACATATAATATTTTTATTATTAACATTTAATACTATTTATGACCAACATATAATAATTTTTATTATTTTTTATTTTGTTAGGAAAGAACATTACAACATCTCCCCCATACATGGTTTTAAAACCATGTGCAAGGCCCTCCTAAAACCATGGGTTGTTTAGGAGGCCCTGCACATGGTCTTAAAACCATTTGCAAAGACCTCCTAAACCATGTAAAATAAAACCTTGGTTTGTTTAGGAGGCCTTGCACATGGTTTTGCAAGGTTTTAAAACCATTTGCAAGGCCTTCCTAAACCATGTACAATAAAACCATAGTTTGTTTAGGAGGCCTTGCACATGGCTTTAAAACCATGTGCACTGCCAACATTTTTTTTTTGTGTGGATAATTCAATTTTTAATTTTTTAATTTTATTTTGTTAAGTAGGAACATTACAACGTCTCCCCCCTATTGTGTTGTTTTTGTCGCCGACATTTATTTTAGAGGATAATTAAAAAAATTAATTTTCTATTATTTATTATTTATAGCTGACATAACGTTACATAACATTATGTAACGTTACAAGATATCCCCCATACTAGGCTGTAGGGCGCCTCTCGGCGCAATTATTATTCATATATTATAATAATATTACATGGTGATACTTGACTTTTTGTTATGATGTTTGTCATTTAGAGTTATAAATTAAAC
>LPNX010103833.1:247487-292275 GCA_001517045.1 Pseudotsuga menziesii | reverse complement strand
CCAACCTCTGTTCCAACATCCACACTTGGATTTCTCACCATTCTGTCAACGAATAACTCAAATCCGTCACTGACTTTCTGGGCTACAAAAACTGGGTTTTCCCACGGATTTTGGGGTAGCTAATGCTCCCAAATTCTCCCTAAGGTTCATACCTATGGATTCCCCATTGGATTTTACTGTCCAATACCAAATCTGGGCATTTTTGGCTCTTCAAAACGTGGGTTTTTGCACAGTTGCGATTTCTGGTTTTTCACCCTGCTGGGAACTCGTTTTTTTTTGGATCGAAAATGATGCTGGGTCCTTTCAAAATGGAATGGGGATGAGGAAGAAGCAATCCCCCGAGAGGTAGAGTGACTTGTGGTACAAGAAAACAGATCCCGTACTCCACCATACGAATTTCTGGGCTGCCCATGCTCCATTAAAGCCATGGATTGTTTTCTTCAACCACTTCCTTACAACAGAGTTAAATGTCAACAAGGAAAGTCAAATGGGTTATCACAATGACATATGGCAGCTTATGGTTCAATCCCACAACCCCTTCACCACTCCCTAGTGGATACACACGGCCCCTTCTCATTCGTTGCCTCCATAGTCAGTTTTGGTATTTTATTGCTTGATGTTTATTTACATCATTTTTACAATGTTCCACTGCTAAATAGCACATGGGTAACATCATGTCCAATGCTTTGCCATTTTAAATAAAGTATGAACATACACTAGCGGGACCTTGGCCTTGAGCTCCACGCTAGGTATACATACATCATACAAATGGGGTCAAACCCGGGGACATTACAGCAAGGATTTCTACCAACCACCTCATGTGGGTCGGCTTGATCCCGCTTCTACATATCCTCATCATCATGAGTGGGAGGAGGCGGGCCGACCTCTGCATCAAATATGCCAATATGTGCAAAATAAATAGTATAGAATAATAATTAGACAATTTCATTAAAATTTTTATTATTTATAACATATTTCATTTGCATTATGTACAAAGATAATAAAATGCAACTATAGTAATTTAAACATAACATTAATATTACCTCTCTCATTAGGTGGCTCATCCGGCTGAAGAAGATCTTTGGGCACCTGCTCCAGTCCATACCGACATATGGATATGGAACCATGTCAAGTGCATGGTCGTCCTCACTGGCCAACATCTCTAGTACATATGAGATGATCCTTGCTGGAAATTTAGGTTTCCTCCTCTTGGGAATCATCTCCCCCCACATGCACATACACATCTTAGTCATCATCCTAGCAGGTACTCGTTCAAATGATGGCTCGGTGGTTGGAAACCTCTCAAAAATAAACAAAAAATATTTGAACTGAAATGGAATTTGGAGCTCCCATCAATGACTACACGACATCTATCCAAAGCATAACAAAACTGCCACAAAAAAATGGCAGACCACCTAATGCATCTAGGTATATGAACTAAAGAGTCAACACAATATAATAAGGGGTGAATAATGTGCTTCCCATTAGAAGTGGAGTGTGTCGGTATCATAAGGAGAAGAGAGAGGCACCTAACATCCTATTAACCAAAAGTAGATATTCGAAGTTTCCCACCGCTCACATGAAAATCATAGGGATGGAAGATCACATCACTGATATATCTCTGAGAGTAATATACCTAACTCTTTGCTGCAACACCAAATGGGACATCGGGAAACTAGGGTAAGTCCTCCCCTCTCCTAGATAGTTCGGTGATGAAATAAATATCCTCCTTAGTGGGTTAGAACCACTGACCACCACCAACACAGAATTCCTTCCTGCGGTAATTACAACGTTGGATCACCTGATTTAATAATGCATTGTTTCCCTTAAGAGATGTAGCCTCTTGATAGAACTTCAGGATTCCAACAATCCTCAAGAGCTCTCTGGTCTAAGAAGTAATGGGGTGAGGGTACAAATCCCTCTCCCTCTCCCTATATTTCTATTCTTTGACCAAGGTATATTGGTAAATATGCTCACGGTCCTATTGAGAAACATGTTGTCGCTCATGTCTTTGTATCACATATTCCATACAATTAAAATAATATCCAGTAAAATAAACAATAATATTTTGTGAAAATAAATAAAAACTTACAATCGGTGTGCTAGAATAATAGAAGCACAATGTAAGTGATGCTTAATCCTTAAACATACACCACTTCCAGTGCTCTTCGACAATAATACCGCGCTGATAATATATTTAACATTATTAAAATGAATCAAAGCGGTGAGTTAGATATCTGGCGCAATGCTAAAATTTGTAAGATGGACATAACAGTGTGCCTAAATCATATTAGACCACTGGTGTGTCCCATTTTATGAAAGCACCATTAACTGTTTTTGATAACTTTAATTTCGATGTGCTCATTTCGTGTTAGAGCACCGACATTGATACACTGATGTGGAATGAGTGCACCGACATTAATTTTTTCTAAAATGGTTAATGAATACGTTGTTGGTGCATTCAGTTTAAGTAAATGCAACGTCAACGGTGTGTTTACTTCAACCAAATGCATCGCTTATGAAAAACTGTTATTTAAATTTAAATTTTTTTACAGTGTGCTTAAGAAATTTAAGAGCACCGAAAACGGTGTTCTCCATTTCCATAAAAGCACTGTATCATTACTTTGTTTATCATACTATGTTAACCAGTGCATTCGTATATTAAAGCGCACCGTAAAGCTATGCGCATATTTACGGTGCGCCCAGGCCATGTCAAAGCTCCAAAACCTGTGTCGTAACATGACCTAGGTGCACTGGATAATTTAATTATTTAAAAAAATTATTTAGGTGTTATGTTTATTTATTTATATTTTTTTATTAAATATTTACGAGTTAGCGATGCATTCTATATGTTCTGCTTGCACCGTTGATGATGTTCCCTGTAAAAAATTATAGTGTGCACCAGTTCCTAGTGTGAGTTGAATGGCTCGAACGCCCCACGCATAATTTTTTGATTTTTTTAAAAGACAACAAATAAAGGATTCAAACAAAAAATCAATCCACTAAAAAATTAAATTATGAGTTTATAAACAACTTACTTGTTGAACTGATCTTCGAGGACGTATCTTGGTGATGTATGAAAAATTTAAAATTTTGACCATCGTTTGTCAAAATTCTAACCAATAGCAACAACCAATTTGAATCAAGATTGTTGCCATGTGGACCACGGATGTTAGGATGTCCAAGTGGCTAAGCTTTCGCGCTGGTGCTCTTGGGTGAAAATGCATTGAGATATGGTAAAAATGAATTTTAGGACATAGGTTGTTTTTTTTATTAAACCCTGTTTCAGCACGTTTAAGATGAAGCGCATAGGTGTGTGCTTAAAAACTAGATGCACCGAAGAATAGGGTTAAAAAAAAATCGAAAATTATTTCGATGATTTTTTTTATGTTAAAACATGGTGCATTTGTATACTACAAATGCACCAGTGTTTTTATCCTAAAGATGCACCATTAAGCAGGATTTGCAAATTCAATTAAAATGAATTTATTATAAAGACGCATCGTATAATAGGAAGCAATGCGTTTATTGAATAAACATGCACCGATGCGTTTTGTGTTGTCATACACATCGGTATTAGATTTCTTAGTAAAATATAAATTAAAATAACGACACATTTAAGGGTATTAAATGCAATAGGTTGTGATACATCAAGCGCACTAGTGCGTTTAATACATGTAAATGCACTGCGTAATAGTTTTTGTAATTAACATGAGTTTTTTAATTTTTTTTTTGTTGATTTATATTTTTCCTCCATTTCGGTGCAATTTCATTTATTCTGCACCGATGTGACTTTGTATGTATCGCACCGGTGTGTTTCCAAAGAAAACATATTGATTGAAACAATATCTGCTAAACTCTCCGCCCGCTTGCCTCCGCTATAAACGGATTTTTTGGCCTTTTTTTATTGGGATTTCACTATAACTTGCACTAGAGGGCCTTTTCCTTGTAGTGATAATACCATGAATAATACAATGTATAATCCTCCTTTTATGAGTACCTTATGTCTCTCACAATTATAATACAAGAAACTTTGTTCAACCAAATAGAAAAATTTTCAAATCCCAAAAGTGTTATAACAATTACCAAACTACATATTCAATCATACTGCGATTTTCAACACTCACTTTCAATATATTAAATCAATAACTTATTATAAAATTCAACATCCAAACTTTCCTTGCAAGTCTTGTACACTTGCAATATTATAAACATTAATATTTGGATATTGAATAAACTAGCAAGCTAGGCATTTATTGAATATTCCCAACTAGCAACAGTTCACAGTGCACATATATAAGTTGGATGCCTTTTTCATATGGGTGAATATGACATAGTGAGTACAAGTTATATAAGGAAATATATTATTGCAATATGCACACTTTTATCAATGCTCTTGTAACTATTCGAACCTCTCGAGATTTGAAGTTTGGGTTTTCAAGTAGGGTGACATGGACATAAATGCTATAATGCCTCATTGCATGGTGTAACATTCAAAAACATGTATTCCCTTCATTTATTTAGTGCAACTTGCATTCACATTAATTCTTAGATAATGCATTTTCTTTAGGGTTGATCTCTAAAATGTCATGGATATTCCACTGGAACAATTTGTCACTACGAATCTGACAACTTAGTTATTTTTTTAGCTTATTTTCATTGAAAGCTAAATAAAATAGAATTGAAAGAAAAATAACTAGATAAAAAATGCACAATTAACATAAGACTTCCCTTGGGGTGACCCACTATGGGGAAAAACCCAGCTAGAAATGAGGATTATGCCTTACTCTTTTATATGGAATGCAAATACAAAGGAAAAGGGCACTCTCCATAGAGTTAAAAATGACAATGTGACCAAAATAGCTACTACATGAACTCCTAATTCCTTTGTTATGCTCTAATGTCCACTCCTGTTTTTTTGCTCAACTATGGAACAATACAATAACATCATAAGAATGGAACCTCTTCTTTTTCTAATGACCCGGTACTTAACATAGTTTGATAGTTGTCTATGGTTAATTTTAAAGTTTTTACAAGCCTCAATTCCCATTTAGCGTTAGGGTTTTGGACCTTCTAGAATGTTTTAGAAAGTCTACATGTGACTAGCTCTGCATCTATGAGAAATGAGAGTTGACGTGGGATCCACTTGGTTCCATAGTGGTCAACTTGTGAGAGGCATAACTTCCTCATATGGACTTCGATTGAGGTAATTCTTGGATAGTTGGAAAGGTACTAGACTCTAGAATAGTGTGAAGGGACATGGCACATGTGACGAACTTTTGAAACAAAAAAACATTGTTTAATCCATCAAACATGCACTAGAAGGTTCTAGAACGCAAATTTGCAAACTGAGACGTGCCCCTAAAATGGGCTCTACAAGCAAATTCATCCAATCTTTCCACCTAGAATGCACCAAAATAAATTAAAAACTATATATTGATCCATTTTAGATCAAGGTTTTTAGGATATAGGAAAAGGATTACAAAACTTTCACAACAACCATTAAACCCTACAAAGTAAACCTTACTTTTAGTTTCAAGAACTTGAAATAATTACAAAATCAGTTGTTTGAGAATATAGACAGGAAAAAACAAAGGATGTGGATGGATTAAACAATGTGGACGGATTAAACATAATTTTATTTGGAGCAAAACATGTCTTTCAGGGAATCATAAATAATCTTTTTTTATAGGCATGTGCATGTTCTACAAAAATTAACAACTTGAGTACTATAGTTAAGTATAATAACACGAAGAAGGTGGAATGTTGTCCATCGAGCCAAACCCACTTGTTTAATGCATAAACAAACCAAAATATAAAGCACAAGCAATATCAATGTATTGTACTATTTTAGAACCCTCGACCAAGTAAAATCAAAGATTATGGATCCAACTCAATAGCAAAGAGCATAATGGTTTAACTATCACAACATACATGAGCAAAAATAGTGGATTGTTTGAACCCAACCTCAAAGCCAAGGTCAATAATAACAATCAATGAACTTGGTCTCAAAGGAAATTTTGACACTAGTTACTAACAATGAAGCCCAAAAGTCAATGAGATACCTCTTTCACTACGAAGTAGACTAGGTACCTCCCTACATTCCATTCCTTTTACCCATTACTCATCTCTTCCAAAATACATATTGATGACATTGAACATAAGACAAATGAAATTAAATTGGTTGTGTTACATAACTCATCCCTCTGGTTTAATGATGAAGAGTTTAAAATAAATCACAATCGGTAAACGTTAACCAGAGTTATTGAGTAGAAATATACCTTGAAGGAAAATCCAACATTCACAACATTGTCAACTAAACCACACTAATGCAAATTCCATTAGAAAACACTTTCTATTGTTACTAGAGAACATAGACTAGGATCAAAGAGCCTTCATTAAACACAATCTCAGAGCCAAACACCACAAAATATATTTTTAATAGATTAGAACAAAAACCAAGAGTGGAGAGCCCTCATAATGACGAACACATAACCACAATAATCACATTCAATAAACCTTAAAAACCACATTGAATTGCCCATCCTCATTGCACTAAGAGAAGGGAATGTAGCTTGAACTCAAACTAGAGATCCTTAAGAACAACAAATTCACAACCATAATAAACAACATTTAATAAACCTCAATGAGAGACCTAGAGAAGAACTCATCCATGAAGACAAACTAAACATTCACAACATCATCGCTACTTGTGATAGAGAATGAACCTTGCCAATGCAAATGCTAAGCTCCACAAAGTCTCTATCATCACCAAAGAACATAGACTAGGAGCAAAGATCCTTCACATAACATAGACTTGGAGTCAAATTCCACAAACATTTTATCTTCAATAGAGAAAACATATCGAGAGTAGCTTGAGGAGTCTTCACAACAATGATGCACAATAAACCATGTTCAATAAGCCTCAACCCACAACAATGAATAGTTTGTTGTTAGGACACTAAGGGGACAACATGCACCTTACCCCTCTTTCAACTCATTCCAAATATATTTGTCCACAAGCATGCCAAGCACACCCTAATCACATTAAAGTGGAAACTCAATCAAAATAGAGAAAAATATAAAATAAAAATTGAAAAACTATGATTCTACATTGTAGCTTAAAATCTTCATATGCATGTAGTATATTTAGATTATTGCTTAAAACTTAACATTAAAATCAAGGACTAATAAAGTAGAAAAACATTATACAAACATTCTTAACCCCATGTAAGTAAGAGTGAGACTTTTGGTAACTTGCATTCACAAGCAACTCACAAATACCTAATTAATAAGTAACTCATAAAGTATGAACATGCAACAATTGGAATTTGAACAATTCCTCTTTTCAACAACTTGCCACAGTTGGAATTTGAACCTAAATAAAGAAGATGATAACAATTCCTCCTTTGAACAACTTGCATTAACAATACTTCATGCATGCTAATGAGTTGGTAAGCCAACGTTAGAGCGTTGCGATTTTTACTCTCTATCTAGGTTCCAATGCCTAATGAAACATTGACTTGTGGTGATAAGGTTTAAAGGATAGGAACCCTCATGAGTGGGACCCCATATAATTGTGTTTCCAAAATGAATTATCAATTCCAATAGTTAAAAAAATCTTATTATTAAATTATTGTATTGAAAATATGCATATATTCTGAAAAATATTGATGACCCTTAAAAAAAAACTATACTTCGTCATTAATCTTATTATTAAATTATTGTATTAAAAATATGCATGTATATTCTGAGATATTGATGACCTGTAAAGTCGTATATTGATTAGTTTCTTATGATGTATAATTTTTAATCGGTTCTTATTTTTCTTTGATAAACCAAATTTAAAATATAGCTTTTTATGATACAGTTGTAAATGTATTAAAAGGTATCTAAACCTGTAACACGACCGTCGCTTTGGCCGAGTGGTTAAGGCGTGTGCCTGCTAAGTACATGGGGTTTCCCCGCGAGAGTTCGAATCTCTCAGGCGACGACGTTGATTTTGGTTCAGCTTTGGTTCAGCTTTGGTTCAGCTTTAGTGCAACATCATGGATGGTGAATTGATTTTTTTCGGCGTCTACACAGGGAAATATACATTTCGCTTAACTTCAAAATGAATCTATTTCTTTGACCTCTCTTCGTTTTTCTTTTCAACTATCATCCTAGTATCCTATATTTTTAGGATATGAATTTTAGCTTTTCCAAGCAGATTCTTTATCTTCTTATCTTTCCAGCTTTTGGTAACTCTATCACTTCAAATTCTTGGCTCTCTTCGTTTTTCTTTTCAACTATCATCCTAGTATCCTATATTTTTAGGATATGAATTTTAGCTTTTCCAAGCAGATTCTTTATCTCCTTATCTTTCCAGCTTTTGGTAACTCTATCACTTCAAATTTTTGGCTCTTTGTTTGCCATATTTTTCCAAACTTTGGAAGGCTGCCTTTTTACCATGTTTTTATAATTTGAAATATTTATATGATATCTTACAATTTGTTTTTGGTACTTTTTTTACATTCAAGTATTGTAGTGTATGTACACCTCTGTAGACTTTAGCAGTTAAATCACTGCTTAGAGGAGGTTTGATACACCAAATTGGTGTCTTGCTTGGTGGTGACCTTAAAAATGGATTATTATTATTAATATTATTGTCTTGAGTTAATTTGTTTCTCTAGTTTGCTAGAAATTGCTTGTAAATAGTTGCAAGATCATATTGGTTACCTTCTCGTTACCTTCTTTTGTCTAGTCTTCAACTTCACATATGTCAAAAGAGTACAAATATGAATTATTATTGCTTAGTAGATATTGTATTCTTAATATTGCTCCACTTAATATGTATTGTCACTAAACTTCTTCCTTAAAATAGAAGAGATAGGTGATTTTGATGGCCACTTCTATTCCTAAATTTTTTCTCATCCATTAGGGAGAGAAAAATAACAATTCAACTAGGATGATGTCAATCATATGCCCTTGGGTATTTGGCTCACTTAATCCTTGAGGGTATGGACCTTTCAAAGTACGATAATAGGCGAGTCATTTAATGCATCTCTCTCTTGATTTTCCTTCATAAAGAAGTGAGTGGCTTCACCTGCCTATTTCAAATATATATATCACTCAATGGCTCCATAAATTTATTAGGTCACTTCTACTTAGGTTGTCTTGCATTTTAGTTTATTGTACTCTCCCTTAGAAAACATGTCCCTTCTTGGATAGACTACCACTAGCTCTCCTACTTCAAATGGCCTACATTCATGTCCTATTTGCCTACGATTGGTACTTCTTATTCCTCCTACCAAATTGATATTTGAATTGTTGTTGCAACTTGTCCATAAGCTCTCATTACTCCTACCAAGTTGATATTAGAATTATTGCTGCAACTTGTCCATATGTTCTGCTAATGTTCAACATCATTACTCCTCCCATCAATTGGTAGGGTCACATGGTCACTATATGAAAAACTCCTTAAGGTTCTTTTGCATAAACTTTCTTGAATTGGTTGCATTTTGGGGTCATGTTGACTATGCTATAGTATTGAAACCCTACTTGAGCCAATATTGAATCCTGTTGATTCGTATTCTCTCTTGTCAAAGACCTTAACATATTTCACAATGATTTGTTTTCCACTTCTATCTTCCCGTTTATTTCATGATAATAAACTAAACAACTATAGCTTGGTACCCATTTTCTTCCATAATGATTGCAAAAAATGAGCCAAGAACTTGGTATCCCTATTTAAATATGTAATGGCCATTGGTAAACCATGCAATTTCACAACCTCCTTGAAAAACAACTTTGTCACATAACTTTTATTAGATGTTCAATTACATATTAGAAATGACTGATTTTGGAAAACTTATCGACCACTATAAATATTGATTCACTTCTCCTCTATCCATGGGAATCATTCCATCTTTATGTGTAACCAGAAATGACATGTACATCCTTGGTTTTGAGTCCTCTTTATGCTAGCTATCATATATTCCATTGCTTAATTAAAAAACGTGTTGATTTACTACTTATGAAATGAAAAAAAATAGAGAGATTATGTAATGTAATAAAACAAAGAGGAAATACTAAGTAACAATTAATTTGCATAAAATAAAGGATTACCAAATAGTACACAAATTTTGGTAGAATCATTGAGACAAATATCATTAACAATAAAATTGATTCTACCTATAGGCACACATAACAAATTTCCTACAAAGGCATCTATTCTCACTATACTCTCCAGAATAATACATTTCATAAACTTCATTATATAAGCAATTTATGTCTCTCAAATTCCAATACAAGAAACTTTATGAAACTAAATAGGAAATTTTTCAAATTCCAAAAATGTAATAACAATTACTAAACTACATATTTGATCCTATTGCTATTTTCAACACTGTCTTTTAATATATTAAATCAACAACTTAGTACAGATTCAACATCCAAACTTTCCTTGCAAGTCATGGATCACTTGCAATATTGAGCTTAACAATCTCCATCTTTGACAACTACATCTCCGAAGTCACCATGCCTCATAACCATCAACTTGCCCGAAAAATATCTTCTTTGATTCCTTGAAACTTAACATCCCGATTCCTCCATGAGTCCTCCAAAGACTTTGCTAAGCTATCCAAATCATCATTTGAGTAGACAACATCTTATCCAATAAATAAATCCATGTAATTCACTTAGATCCCTATATAACTAAACATGTGTGGAGGATTCCCTTATCATCTTGTATTTTGCATCATGTCAACATGGCTATGAAACATATTAAGAATGTCCTCATCTCTCAACTCTCTAAAATTGAAATTTCTTGGGTCTCCAAAAATCAAAACAAATAAATTTGGTAACATGTTCTACAAACAAAAAAAGGTTATATGTTGTGATAAGACCAAGAGGCAATACATAATTTGCATAAATAATAATCCCAGTCAACCATATAATAACAAAGATAGGCATAATAACAGGGAGAAATATCATTAATTACAAACAATTTTCCTTACAAGTAAAAGGAATAACTCTTCCTAAGAAGGGCATTCGTCTCACTCAATTTTCCTAATATTACAATGCACACCTATTAATTTATAAACACATTATGTTCTCTTTGTTACAATAAAAAACACTTTATGAATACTATGCAAGGACTTTTCTATTTTCCTCATACATAGCGACAATTAAAAAATTAAACTTTTAACTCTATTCAAAATTGTTTTACTTACAACTATGCTTGCATCTTATTCCTACCAACGTAACTTATTCCTTCACTACATAGAGTTGTAGTCATGTCCCCTTCATAGATCCACTTGGAATTTATCATTGTTTGTTTTGTAATACATATCCATCATGGTTACTAACAAAGCCACTTTTATATTCAATGCATTTGCAATATAGCTTGATTTCCAATATGCCCTATATTGAACTATAAAAAAACTAACCTTACAAAAATTCAATCTTTGATTTAACTCATTTTATATGTTAATAAATTTCAATATTAATGATTAGTAAACAATATGATCTCTTTGGTAATAGATAATATTTCTATAACTTCAAGGTTGAACAATAATATATAACTCCAACTCATATACCAAATATTTTCTTTGGACTTCATTAACAATCGTTATGAGCCTTTTTTTTCCTCTTGATTTAAATGACTATCTTACCATGATTTCATGCCCTCCCCAACAAAAAAGATACACATCCATGGGTGTGACATCACATAAAAATTCATCTTGATAATCTCTAATTTTAAGCAAAACAACTCTTATTTTCCATAACTCATATCATTTTGTTAGAACAGTAATCCAACTCACTAATACCTTAGTTACACTAAGTCAATTTTATTGCAATTTTTGCATTAATGCACTATGTGGTGGACTAGGGGTGCTTAGTTGGACAAATGCCAAGTCAAATTGGGGCTTTCACACCCACATGAGCACTCCAACTCAGTCAACCAGCCACATGTGCGCCCTCATCATTGCTGGTGCACTCCCATTCATTGAATGTGGATAGCTTGGTTGACTAGGAGCGCTAGAGGTGGAATTTGTCCATTTTGGCTTGATTTGGTGCGTTTAATGCCACCTTGAGACTCTAAACCACCCATATTTCCACACCCACCCATGCCAAGGTGTAATCATTGACCCACATCATCTCAGCCACGTCCAGTCATCTATTTGTGGTTGTTTGGGCTAATTTGGGACGTGATTGGCCCACCTAGGGGGGATTGATGCCAATTTGGAAATTTTGACTTGTACACTTACATTGGGATCCCAAAGCCTCATGAAACTTTCCAAATGTAAAATAAACCTAGAAATAACATGTTTTAATGTTATACAGTTAAAAATTATCTTGGTTCTGTTCACATTTGTGTGTGTAAATTACTTCTCATTTCATGGTTTTTGCACCAAATTTGAGTTGTGAGCTTCCCTAATGCTCCTAGATTTTCCCATGATTCGAATTTCTCACATAGTATCAGATCCTGCTGGGGATTATTGATTTTCATATCAATTCAGAGAGTCTTGAGTTGCATTTGTTAGTGAAATTTCAGATAAAATCGAGTTGTTTTGCAGGACTTCCAGCAAAAATTCATCACCAATTGACCAGGAAGAAATGGAGGTTACCCACATCTTGCTAAAACCCTTCAAATTATTTGATTGGAAGGCAGAGATGGTGATTAAGTTGAGATCCAAAGGGATTTACAGAGTTACCATGGGCACTAAGGTGGAGCCAAATTCTGTTGTTGAGAAAGCCAAGTACTTCAACAGATTGGATGAGGCATTTAGATTGTTGTGTTTGAGCATCTCAAGAGAGCTCTTGTTCCACATTAAAAATTTAACAACACCCAATGAAGTCTGGGTAAAACTAGAGACATTGTTTGGGAAAACTGGTGAGCTACGTGGACACCATCTTAAGAATGAGCTTCTCAGCTTGAGCCCAGCGCACTATGACACAATCCAAGACTTCTTCACTAATTTTAAGTCACTTGTGTTGTAGCTGAAGCAATGTGCCATTGAGAAGAAAGAGGACCAATTTATTTTGTCAATTCTTTCGAAGTTGGGGCCAGAGTTCTCAGTTTTTGTGAGCACATTTCACTCCAGCAAGTTAACACTTCAAAACTGGAAAATGCCGAGTCTAGCAAGATTCATGGAGTCACTCACTCAGGAGCAAGACAAGCTAGTCCAAATGGGAACCATCAAGACCAAGGATCAAGCATTAGTAGTGGGAGTTTCAAATTCCTCAAAGGGCAATCCCAAGTCCAAGAATTTGAAGTTGCCAGAGAAGAAGAAACCAAAAAAACCCAAATCCAGTGATGGAAGTTCAAATCCTTCCAAGGAGAATGACAAGAAAGGACCAGAAAATACCAAGTGCACCTATTGCCAAAAGGGATTGCATCCAGAGAGTTCATGCATGAAAAAGACCATTGACACCATGGTGCAACTGCTGGAGAAGAACAACATTCTAGTCCCTGATAGTGCAAGGAAGAATGATGGCACCTCCAGTTCGAAGGAAAGCAAGGAGAAATGTCATGCTTTGGTAGCAGGTACTTCTAAATATTCATATTTTATCATTGATTCGGGGGTTTCCAAGCATATGGTAGCCAAGAGAGAGCTCTTCTCCTCCATGAGTTCAAATGGTGGCCCAATAGCTTGAATGGGGGATGATTCAGAAATCCAGACCAAGGGGATTGGTAGGATTGACTTAGAGCATGGCTACTTCAATGATGTATTGTATGTACCATACCTTGCAACAAATTTGATGTCAGTCTATCATATGACCCATACAAGAGAAGCAAAGAGAGTGACCTTCACTCCAGACATGGTAAAGATTGCAAAAATATCAACAGACCAAGTCATTGCAATTGGGTATGCAGATCACCATGAGAGGATGTACAAGTTCTCTAACTTCCTCCCCACTTCCAATGACCAAGCACTTCTCTCACATGAACTACAAGCACCTATAGGAACTACACAGAGATGAGATGGTGGAAGGACTTCCACAAATCGGATCATCAAATGGAGCATGCATTGGGTGCGTAGTTGGGAAGCATCCTGAGCAAATCTATGAGAAAGGGGAGGCAAGGAGAGCGACACAACCACTTGGGTTGGTGCATTCAGACTTGATTGGTCCATTTCCCACTCCATCATATGGTGGAACAAGGTATGTACTTACATTCATAGATGGTTACTCTTGATTTTGTTGGGTGTACTTCCTTAAATTGAAGTCTGAGGTGTTTGAACACTTGAATATTTGGAAGGCATTGGTATAAAATCAGAGTGGGCATAAGATTAAGGCACAGGGGCTTCACTTGTTGACCAATATCCTATCACGTTAGTTCATATTGTGGGTTTTAAAATTATTAAAAATTGAACCAATATATTGCCGGTATTGGGGGGATGAGGAGTTTAAGGTGGGGGTGGGTAGGTTGGTTTATAAGGATTGAGGTATAAAAAGGGGTGGGGAGGAGGTTTTAAGCATTGGGAGGGGGTTTCAACAAAAATAGTTTGGGTCAATATCTCTGGAAATTAAGGGTATTCTTTAATATCCCATGATCGCACGTGCTATGTGAGATGTTCACTAAGTGAAGTCCCCGTGGATTAAGGTCCTTAGGACTGATAATGGGAAGGAATATGTAAACAAGAACCTATAGGACCTTTGTGAGGAGTGTGGCATCCAAATGCAACACTCAACTCCCTACACACCACAACAAAATGGTGTGGCCAAGAGGAAGAATAGTTTTTTCAAGGAGATGACAACTTGCATGATAGAAGCAAGGGATCTAAGTCCCAAGCTATGGGTTGAGGCAATTAGTTGTGCTGCACACATAAAAAATAGAGCCTTCCATAAATCAGTAAAAGGAAATACACCTTACGAGGCATGGTTTGGACAAAAGCCAAATGTCTCAAATTTCAAGATTTTCGGGACTAGAGCATGGGCTAGGATCCCTTTTGTAAAGAGGAAGGCCTTGCTTGCACAAAGAAAGGAGTGCATTATGGTTGGGTATGGTGAAGAAAAAAAATTCTACAAGCTCTTTGACACCTCCACTTTTAAGACATTTGTTGAGAGAAGTGTGAAATTTGAAGAAGAGCCAATTCCCGATTTCGAGCTTGCACTGGGGGAATGCTCCTCTCCTCAACCATTCGAAGATGTAAGTGATGATACATGCTATATTTTTTTCTGATATGTCTGATATAAATATGGATGAATATGATATTGCTGTACATGACTCACCATCAAGGCCCAAGGGGGATGAAAAATCATTCAAGCTGTTGGGGAATTGGCATGCAATCCCCATGAGCCTAGGAAGACTAGATCACAAACTAGTAGTGTTTCCTTTGCAAGTGATAGTGCTCTTGCTGAGAACTGTTATATGCTGATTGGGTTTGATCCTCAAACATATAAGCAAGCTTGTAATGACCCAATATGGATATCATCAATGGAAGAAGAATTTCAGTCCCTTTAAGAGAACAAGACATGGGAATTGGTTCCCCTTCCTCCCAAGAGGAAGCTTGTCCAATGAAAATGGGTCTTACGAACCAAAATTGCTGCTGATGGTTCTGATCTGAAACATAAGGCAATATTAGTTTCCAAGGGCTCTTATCAAGTCCATGGTATTGATTACACAGATACCTTTGCACCGGTTGCAAAGATGGACTCCATAAGACTAGTTCTTGCAATGGAAACTAGTAAAGGTTGGCAAGTTCACCACATGGATGTTAAGAGTGCTTTCTTGCATGGTGAGCTACAGGAAGAGATCTATATGCAGCAGCCTGAAGGTTTCCAACAGGATCCTTCATTGGTATGTAGATTGAATAAATCATTGTACAGACTCAAGCAAGCCCCCAAGGCCTAGTATGCAAAAATGGATGCTTTTTTGCTCTCTATTGGTTTCACTAGATGCAAATCAGACCCTAATGTGTATTTGCAGCAACATGATGGTATTTTGCAGGTTTTGTTCTTGATGTTGATGACCTCCTCATTACAGGTAGCTGCACCAATTTAATTGGCTCAACTAAGTCATCTTTGCATAGTGAATTTTCCATGACCGACCTAGGATTACTAAGGCAATTTTTGGGCTTGGAAATTGAGAAAAGTGAAAGGGGAAACAAACTGAGTCAACCACAGTATGCTTCGGACCTACTAAAGAAGTTTAACATGGCTGAGTGTAAGGCATCCAAGTCTCCCTTTCTTTCTAGCATCAAAATGCATGAATTTGGAAATTCTCCATTGGTAGATATTACACTCTATAGGAAACTAGTGGGTAGCTTGCTCTATCTCACTCACAAAAGACCTGATTTGTATTATGGTGTAAGTGCTGTAGCAAGACATATGCACCAGCCACATGAGATCCATTGGAGGGAAGCAAAAAGAATTCTTTAGTATGCCCAGGGTACAAAGAATTTTGGGGTGCACTACACAGTTAGTTCCTCACTTCAAGTAGCTGGATTTTCTGATTCAGATTGGGTTGGAGATCCCATTGACATGAAGTCAACTTCAGGTTTTGTCTTTATGTTTGCTGAAGGTCTCATTTTTTGGTCAAGTAAGAAACAACACACCATTTCACTTTCATCAGCAGAGGCTGAGTAGAGGGCAACATTCAATGCTACAACACTGTGTGTTTGGTTGCAGGGAATTCTTCAAGAATTTGGTGTCACAATTGATTCTCCAACCAACATTTGGGTGGACAATCAAAGTGCCAAAAAAATATCTACTGATCTAGTTCAAAGACAGAGGAAAAAACATATTGAGATACACATGCATTGCATTCGGGGCTTAGTGCATGACAGGGTGATCTCACTGCAGTATTTCCCATCCACCGAGCAAACTGCTGATATTTTTACCAAGAATTTCATAGAGAAGATCTTCACCTACATGAGATATTTGCTTGGGGTGAGTGAAGGATGGTAATTTTCTGTTATTTGTTGCAGGTCCAGCCCCATGTCCATTCTTGAGGGAAGGTTTTGTCCCATGAGGTTTTTCTTCTTTTCCTCGGTTCATATGGACAGATAAATTGTAATTTCTGAAATATGTAATTGAGGTGACTTGAGCCATTGTTGCCAAGGCCTCCATCATTTTTTGAGATGTACTTAGTTTTTGTATTAAGGGAGGGTGTTAGAATAGTAATCCAACTCACTAATACCTTAGTTACACTACTTAGTCAATTTTATTGTAATTTTTGCATCAATACACTATGTGGTGGACTAGGGGTGCTTAGTTGGACACATGCCAAGTCAAATTGGGGATTTCACACCCACAAGAGCACTCTAGCTTAGTAAACCAACCACATGTGTGCCCTCATCATTGTTGGTGCACTCCCATTCATTGAATGTGGACAACTTGGTTGACTAGGAGTGTTAGAGGTGGATTTTGTCCATTTTTGGCTTGATTTGGTGCATTTAATGCCACCTTGAGACTCTAAACCACCCAGATTTCCACACCCACACATGAAAAGGTGTAATCATTGACCCAAATCATCTCAGACACGTCCAATCAGCAATTCATGGATGTTTGGGCTGATTTGGGGCGTGATTGGCCCACCTAGGGGGGATTGATGCCAATTTGGAAATTTTGACTTGCACACTCACATTGGGCTCCCAAAGCCTCATGAAACTTTCCAAATGTAATATAAACCTATAAATAACATGTTTTAATGTTAGACAATTAAAAATTATCCTGGTTCTGTTCACATTTGTGTGTGTAAATTACTTCTCATTTCATGGTTTTTGCACCAAATTTGATTTGTGAGCTTCACTAATGCTCCTAGATTATCCTGTGGTTTGAATTTCTCACACATTTTTATACTCTTCAAGTAACATCACGATGTTGGATATCATGACATTGTATTGGAGTAGTCCCCATTGGATTCCAAATAAGGTTGAGCCTATGTACCAATGTTCAATTGATTTATTTTTATAGGTTCTTGATATAATTTTCCTATGGGATCCTCAACTATATCCTTTACTACCCTTTCTCTTCTAACTCATGGAAGGAGAGGTTTCACAAACTATCTAGTTCAACTTCTTCTTTTAGTTCCTCTGTTATCTTGGTGTAACATTAAAAACCCCAATGTTCATCCAACCAATTGAGGACTAGTTCATCTGTTCTCCCCCCTGAATTCTAAAAATAACACCTTCAAATATGCCTTACTAGGCTTGGGGTTGATAGGATTGGATGAGTGTAAGTAGGTAATCTGCTAGTGACATATAGATGATCAAATACATGGTATCCACCAAGAACAAGGAAGGAGAAGTAGGTACCCAACAAATGCTGGTTAAGCGTGGTGAATGCTTTCACTTAAACTTCAAAACATTATTGAGAGCAACAAAAGAGTTCGATTGAGCCCTTTTTTGCATAGAAACAAGAACACTCCCTTGATTTGGTCGGGTTTAGGGTGATTCTTATGACTATTACGAGCTTAGTCTATTCACCCTCCCCCTGCCCCCCACTCCCTCCCCTCCCCTCCCCTCTTCCTGCAACCATGTATCAAACAAAAATGATTTAATGAATTCTAGAGCAAGAGTGTTTCTAAGGGCCTTGCTTATGTAGGAGAATATTGATTTGAATCCCTCGCTGAGAGTTTTCCACTTGCAGGCTTGGATCCAAAATTCATCATGAAGGTAGAAGAACTTGGGAATGGTCCCCAAGGTGTGAATAAAGTTATAGATCCATAATTGTTCTCAAAATCCTTAGCTATCCCATTTCTAGATGCACCCATCCAAATGTAAGACTAGAACTATCTTTCCCTCATAAACTTTTAGGAAGTTGATTAGATCTTCTACTGAGCCTAGAATGTTAACCAGGTAGTACTCAATTGATGGAGAAAATTGATATCACAAGGCTGGTTGGTCTTCTTCCCAATAGTTGAGGTCACTGTTATGGGTGGAGCCCACCACCTAAATGGTGTGGACCTCAACGCCACGTTCAAGGCCAATGCCAACTACTCTTCTAGGACCACTTGGGTCATATTCGTTATAAAAGATTCAACATCCCATATTCCATTGGAGATGGCAAGTTGTCATAATTATGTTCCAATCCAATAAGCATGTTTTTATCATGGAACAATGATGAGTTTACATTTTGTGTTTGCACTTTTTCTAGTCTTGAAACGCTTCTTGGATGCCTGAGTTGTGAAAAATTATAATTCTCTACTAGTTCATAGATGGAAAACAATGTGTGTCATCTCATCTACTAGTTCAATATATATCTACCTTTCCCATGGTCAATGGGTTGTATCACCTTGGTTCCATCTTTTTCAAACGACATTTCCCCCATTTTAAAATTGATTATGGTCTCGTTATCACTGGTCTATTTAAATCCCAATAGGACAGGGTAAGTAGCATTTTCATTGACAATCTCAATGACCTCAAAATTGACCGATGTCTTTATGGTCCTGTGGTTGACCTCAACATCCTCTAAGTAGGTATTTTTGAAGGATTCAAATATCATACCAAGTACACTATTCTAGGCAATTTTTTTAGCTTGAAAAATCACACATATAGATATGTAGGCACATATTCAATAAAAAAATCACAATTTATGATTGAAACTTGTCAAATTTGGCAAATATTACCAATCTAAGCATATTTTATGTAAAAAATATGAAAACTTTTATATATAAAAATGTCAATTGGTGAAATGTTTTTTTGAATGAAAGGTAAAAAAATAAGCACTAAAAAATAACCCCCCTCCAAACCCGGTTGCCATGATATATTATGTATTGATTTTCTAACTACAATTGAATGGCGAATATACTAGATGTGGCCTTCCCATCATTTTCCATGGTTCCTTTGGAAGGAAGTTCACATCAAAATCCTAGATCCAACATGACTTCCTCCACCTTGTACCATGTATTTGAACATCCATCTTGAATTCTCAACTATTCCAAGGTTTATTCTTTTAATCAATCATAAAAGTTGTTCTTTCATGTAACAGAGCATATATGGGTTCTCCCCTAATCTCCCTTGATTAGATTTCAAAAGGAATACCACAACTTTTTTATTGACCTTTCGTCATCCAAGATTCTAATGAGAGTTGGTAAGAACTCATATATCAATATTGTCACAATGGTCTCTCCCTTAGCTAATTGTTGTGATCTTGATATCCATTTTCATGGCTATAGATGAGGAGGAGGATTCAACCAAGCTATCGAGCTACCTCTTGCACCATTCCTTACTATAACGATTACTTCTTATAATGCCTCCAAGGCTTAATTATAGCAATCCTTTTGTTTTGATCAATTGAACCTAGGGTTTTCAAGAGTAACCTTCCTTATATGGGGAACCTCTTGCAGCAAACAATAAAATTCCATACAAACTGCTCCTTTAGTAGCCACATTAATCCTAGGATCTTTGACCTCTGGAATGTAACGGGGTTTAAATTATACTAGATTTTCATTCGACTATATTTCTCCAGTCTCCCGTTTGGATATTAGGCTAATATAATACTAGGTCACATTACCTGTGACTCTACAATGGCCACACTGTACCCTCCTCGACTGTGGGAAATCTTGAGAGATGTGCCTTACTTCATTATAATTATAGCATATGACGGGGCTTGTGTGATGACTAGTTATACCACCAATGTATACACATGTATAACCTCCACCATGTACTCCTAATTGGAACCTTCCTTCAACTATTCATGAATTTCCTTCCTCTACCCAACATGAGCTTCTCTTGAACCACTCCACCATCGTTTGCAAGGCATGGCAATTTAATGTGGTATGAATGCTTTCCTTACAAAAATCATAGAGAATGGTGAATTTTATTCCTCTACCCAACATGAGCTTCTCTTGAACCACTCCACCATTGTTTGCAAGGCATGGCAATTCAATGTGGTATGAGTGCTTTCCTTACAAAAATTATAGAGAATGGTGGTTGAGGCATAAGATACTTCTACAAAGTTAGACATAGATGTAGGAGATGGTTATTAGAAGTCCTACATATTTTACATTTCTCACCTACCTAGCTGCTTGGGAACTTGGATGGTGGAAACATACATTAGGGAACATAAATTTGACTTTTAGTGAATGCAATTCGTTCACTTTGTGACCTTTTCCTTACACATAATGCACCAACTTGTTCTTTGATTGTCTTAGTTTGGCTCATTTTCCTAATTTGTTTTATTAGGGATGGAAGTTGTGATTGGAACTAGGCAATATTAAGCATTCTTCTTGTTGAGGGAACAACCACAACACCTACTCTCATTGCACCTAGATACAGGTTCATTGATTCAATTTTCATAGCTTGAACTAAGGCCTCTTGCTGAGAGATCCACTTTGTTCCATACTTGGTATAGGGGTAGTAGTCCCTAAATGAACCCCTCCTTATGCTATGTCTCATGGACTGGGTAATTTTTTTGACAGTTAGGTCATGAAAGCACTGATCATACTCCCATACACTCTTGTCAATCATCTATTTTGTTTGCTTTAGCTAAGTGCAATTTTGTTTATTCCATGATCTTGTGGATTTTTTTAATTGCGTGAAGAACTCGAAATTGACGTTTGAAGCAGAAACCCTGCTCATCTTCAAGGAAACATAAAATAACTAAAAAGTTATGAAAAATCCATCAAAGAGAAGAAATATATTTATTATGTGGAGTAAAAGAATTATAGGTTGCTTCGAGTTTGACCTTTGAAATTCAGTGACAAATCTCACTTTCACTTCATCCATAGTCTTATGTGTACCTTAAGGGTTAGTTTAAACACACTTCATACACCAATGTAAATCCCTCCCCCTCAAACTAGTTTGGAATTTTAGCAATTTTCCATATAGGGATGTGACCCATTTCACCCTATATATTTTTCCATATGGGGATGGGACCCATTTCACCCTATATATTGATTTAGAAAGGAACCAAGAATTCTAACAATTTTTCATATGGTGATATGACCCATTTCACCCCATATATTTTTGGGTGTTCTATACACCAATGTAGATCTCTCCCTCTCAAACTAGTTTGGAATTTTAACAATTTTCCATATGGGTGTGACCCATTTCACCTTATATATTTTTCCATTGGGGATGTGACCCATTTCACCCTATATATTGGGCGAGAGCTAACGATAGAGCTGCAGAGTCTTAATGACTTTGTCAGCTCATGGGTCTCCATAAGTCCATCCATGATACCATGGAGATTCGGCATCTAAACCTTCTCGGTGACAGACTTTTCAGGTGTTGACAGGACGACCATCCACTTACCTCGAGAGGAGCCACCTCCTTTTAATTCAATTCTTGTTAATTCAATTACGTGGATGTACCTAAACTAATTGAATTAAACAGCCGCGAGTGATGTTTTACTTCATTTTTTTTTAGTTTTATAAATGTAATTTAGAAAATTGAATTTATTAATAAAGTTATTTTTGGATTAGAAAATATTTATTATTATTTTAATTTTTTTAATAATATAAATGATTTTAAAATGGTTAAAATTTATTATTGTTTTTTAAATAAACAAAATTTATTTTTATTTCAAGATTATTTAAAAATAAATTTACAATTTAAATTATTTTAAAATAATAAAAAAATTAAGATAATATTTATGATCACAATTTTTAAAATAATCTGACTCTTTTTTTATTAATTTATTCATTATAAAGTAATTAATAAACATTCATCATTGTTTCTTTAAATACAATATTTTTTGGGATATATATTTTTAAATTAAGTTAATAAATGGGTAAATTCTTGTTTTTGGAATATTTTTTTAAATTTAGTAAAGATTTATTTTGAAAGATATAGTTCATATTATTGATGAAAACTTTGTAAAAGAAACTTTATCTTCAAAATTTTACTTAATTAAATTTAAAAAAAATTATAATAAAAAAAGACATCCTTAAAGAAAAAAGTGAAATTATCATAATTGTCTAGTTATAAACTCCGTGTGTATATATATATATCAATGTTCATCTTCATTTTACAAAACTATTATGATTTTTTTTTAGGATATTTTGAAAATTATAGGTGACAATGTTTAGTAATAATTTTGACCATGAAACTTTGTCTTTAAATTTTTATTTGATCTAATTTTTTTTAAAATCACAATTAGAGAGAATAAAAGATATTTATTATTGAAAAAAAATTAAACTTATCATAATTGTCCACTTATAAACTCATTTTATATCAAAATTATATAATAATGTTAATTTTCAATTTACAAAACTATTTTGAAGATCACTTCCAACATATAATACATATATGTAGAAAAAACAATATTAGAATAGTTATAAAAAAATAATGTTAAGATAGTTCAAGAGTATATATGATATGGTATATAATTTGAACTAATATAATAAAAACATATGTTTTTTATTTAAAACAATAATAATAGTTAATAAATAAATAAATCTCCTTAAAATTGATTTGGAAATTTTTAATAAATAAATTATAATATTATCATAACCGTTTATTAAGGTCCACTCAAACCAACTTATGACCATCAACAAATCATTTCAAGTGATTTTTTTTTAATAAAAATAAAAAATTATAAATTAATACATTATTATGGATATTAATTAATAATATTGATAACTATAGTCCTTCCGTATAAAACTAAATTATGATAGATTTTATCATTTAAAAAATTAAATCCAAAAACCTTACTAAATTGTAACCTTTTTTGACTTATTTAAAAGCCTCTTGTGAAAAAACTTTACCGAGATTATTAAAAATTTAAAATAAATAATTTAAAAAAGCTTTATCTAGAATATGCTGCTTAAGGGTGCAGTTGAGAAAATAAATATTTCCCCGTCCCGTCCCCCGTCAGTCAACGCATGCAAAGTACATTGCCGGAGCTCCATGGCATCATGGATAGACTTATGAGACCCATGAGCTGACAGAGTCATTAAGACTCTGCAGCTCTATCATTAGCTCTTGCCTATATATTGATTTAGAAAGGAACAAAAAAATTCTAGCAATTTTCCATATGGTGATGTGACCCATTTCACCCCATATATTTATGGATGTTCTAGTTTCCCATATAATTATGTGACCCATTTCACTCCATATTTATGGATGTTCGAATTCTAGCAATTTTCCATATGATGATGTGACCCATTTCACCCCATATATTCATATGTGATGTGACCCATTTCAGCCCATATATTTATGGACGTTCTAGTTTTTCATATAATGATGTGACCCATTTCATTCCATATATTTATGGATGTTCTAGCAGTTTTCCATGGATGTTCTAATTCTAGCAATTTTCCATATGATGATGTGACCCATTTCACCCCATATATTCCTATGTGATGTGACCCATTTCACCGCATATATTTATGGACGTTCTAGTTTTCCATATAATGATGTGACCCATTTCACTCCATATATTTATGGATGTTCTAGCAGTTTTCCATATGGTGATGTGACCCATTTGACCCCATAAATATTTATGGATGTGACCCATATCACCCCATATATTGATTTGGAAAGGAACCAATGCTGCTTTGCATTTCTTAGATCCCTCCCCCTCAAACTAGTTTGGAATTCTAGTAGTTTTCTAAATGGGGATGTGACTCATATGGTGATGTGACCCATTTCACCCCATATATTTATGGATGTTCTAGTTTCCCATATAATGGTGACCCATTTCACTCCATGGATGTTTGAATTATAGCAATTTTCTATATGATGAAGTGACACATTTCACCCCATATATTTATGGAGGTTCTAGTTTTCCATATAATGATGTGACCCATTTCACTTCATATATTTAGTTTTCCATATAATGATGTGACCCATTTCACTCCATATATTTATGGATGTTCTAGCATTTTCCATATGGTGATGTGACCCATTTGACCCCATACTCCATATATTTATGGATGTTCTAGCATTTACCATATGGTGATGTGACCCATTTAACCCCATAAATATTTGGATGTGACCCATACCACCCCATATATTGATTCAGAAATGCACCAATGTTACTTTGCATTACCATCATCTTTTCTTAAATCCCTCCCCCCTCAAACTAGTTTGAAATTCTAGTAATTTTCTAAATGAAGATGTGACTCACTTCAAGCAATTTTCCATCCATTTCACCCCCACATATTTATGGATGTGACCCATTTCACCCCATATATTGATTAAAAAAGAAACCAATGTTGCTTTGCATTACCATCATCAATTTTCCATCCATTTCACCCCACATATTTATGGATGTAACCCATTTCACCCCATATTTTATATATTGATTAAAAAAGAAACCAATGTTGCTTTGCATTACCATCATCTTTTCTTAGATCCCTAAACTAATGTGACCCATTTCACCCCATATATGGAACCAATGTTGCTTTGTATTACCATCATCTTTCCTTAGATCCCTAAACTAATGTGACCCATTTCACTCCATATAATATTGATTATTGATTAAAAAAGGAACCAATATTGCTTTGCATTACCATCATCTTTTCTTAGATCCCTCAAACTAGTATAGAATTAGATCCCTCCCCCTCAAACTAGTTTAGAATTCCATCATCGGATACCGCTGCCCAAGCCACGTATTGAAAGCAAGGCAACATACAGGACACGTCTTCCAAGTGTGTGAGGTGGTCACCAATGGATGAGGAGTGATTGATTCGATGGGGCATAGTAGTTAGATTTCGGAAGCACTAACATAAGCTGGTTGTAAAGGCAAATAAGAATATGAAAAAAAGTTGATATGATGGCATAATTTAAAAGAGGTGCTTCCTAAAGAAGAAGGTTGGGTAAAGGCCCGATATAACATATAAATCTAAAAGGTAATATGGAAAAATAACATCATATATAAAGGAAAGGCCCTATATTGAAAGTTGAGAGACGAAGTGAGAATCTAAAACAAAAGATAAGATATCAATAATCTAATCCTAAAGGTGAGAAGGTTCTAAATCATATCCGAATATACACCCTCAAGATGCATTGCTTTGCATTACCATCATCATCTTTTCTTAGATCCCTCAAACTAGGTTAGAATTAGATCCCTCCCCCTCAAACTAGTTTAGAATTCCATCATCTTTTCTTAGATCCCTCAAGATGCATGATGTGACCCATTTCACTCCATATAATATTTGATTAAAAAGGGAACCAATATTGCTTTGCATTACCATCATCATCTTTTCTTAGATCCCTCAAACTAGTTTAGAATTAGATCCCGCCCACTCAAACTAGTTTAGAATTCCATCATCTTTTCTTTGATCCCTCAAGATGCATGAAGGGTTGTGGTTGTTCTGGGTCGGTTCCACTATCCTCATGTAGTACCATGTTTTCTTCCTGTCTTTCTTTTGGTTGAAAGAGAAGAAACACATTATTGAGTCACACTTCTTCTCTCTCTTGCAGTTCTCACACGTTATGGTTCAACATCGTTTGACTGAACATGCTCACACGTTATTCTGAATCCTGATATACTTGGTGAAAAAGGTCAACTGTTTCATTTATTTGTTATACTTCGCGGAACAAAGGACATCTTGTGGGTCGCAAATTGCGAGAAAAGACTGCAAACATCTCAGGAATGGTCGTTGGTTTTTTTCTATTTTGAGAAGTGTACCAACTTATTGTTTTTTCCATTAAAAATACAAAAGTATGATTTTAAAAAATGTAAACTTTAATTATATAGTAATTTTTAATTTTACTAAAAAAAATTATATAAATAGTTAAAATTTTAAAAGATGGCAACTTATAAAAAATTGAATATGACTTATTAATAAAGTTAATTTAAAATAAGTTTGCCTAACTTAATATTTCTCTAAGAATTTTATATACCATAAAGTTCAAAATCTTGAAAATTAATGAACTTATTTTATCCATTTTATTCTTTTTAGTTTTAAAGAGTTTTAAAATGAATATAACATTTATTTATTATTTTTTAAATAAAATTAAGATTTATTTATTTATTTTATTATTTTTTAAATAAAATTAAGATTTATTCATTATTTTTTATAATAAAATTAAGATTTTTTCATTATTTTTTTAATAAAATTAAGATTTTTTCATAGATGGTATACAAGTCTTTCATAATGACATGTAAGTTTATAAAATAATCTAACATTTGAGCCTTAAAAGATTTAGTTTTTATGTTATTTTTTGTATCCAAAAAAAAATAAATTGCATTTTGTTAATGAAATATAGATTGCAAATTTTTTTGTGTACCATGTGTGTGAAAGATATATCCAAAACCAAGTTGGGTGCATATCATGCGTGTTAAAAGAGTTAATTCAATGGGGACATTAAACCAAGTTGGATGCGTATCATAATGTTAAAAGAGTTAATTCAATAGAGACATTTTATTGGGAGTTACTTTTTATTATTACATCTGATTTTTTTCTGAAAGTGAAATTAAAATAATGTATCGCAATTTTGCAAATATGGTAAAGTTATATTATTGTTATATTACAGAATTATTTGAAACACTGAAATTAAAATAAAATACCGTAGTCCGGAGAAAGAAATAAAATGTTGTATTCAGAAAAGAGCACTGCAATGAAAAATGTTGTATCCAGACAAGCAATTTTTACAGGTTTGTATAGGCAATGCTTACAGGTTTGTATAAACGGTTAGTGCTTTCGGGAGGCCCAAATATTATCCTTAGAAAAGTAAGCAGACGAATCTGGCGCTACTGCTTACGAAGTGCAATGAAGAAAAAAAACTTTCGCAGGGGAAAAAATAATGTATTTAAGATATCTGATCATGACATACATTTATTTATTTAGAACAGAAAAGTGCTAATGGCCAAACCAATTAACTGAGCACAATAAAACCAATGACAACAATTAACTGGAGCACAACAAGCTAAAACCAATGACAACAATTAACTGGAGCACAACAAGCTAAAACCAATGACAACAATTAACTGGAGCACAACAAGCTATCTGTAGGTGTGATTGCTACAATTTTGATCATGGCAGAAAGATTTCTGGAGCACAACAATTAACTGGAGCACAAGAAGCTATCTGTAGTTGTGATTGCTACAATTTTGATCATGGCAGAAAGATTTATCTTCCTGCGCACAAATCCAAAAGCACTTAACAAAAATCCAAAGCAACAAGACATCTGAAACCGATCAAGAACAATTCATGATGACATGAAGAATACCATTAAAATAAACATGAGCAACACATTGTGAACAGCAGGTGGATAATGAGTGTCATTCTATCACTGAAAGCACACCTGAAATACCTCCAGGATCTTCACATGAATAAACACTCCAACTAAATTATGCAGACCTATAACAACCCTTATGAAATGAACTCAAAGTAAAAGCTGCCTCTAACACTAAACACAGATCTGTTCTTGTTGCTGGACCAACAATCCTTATATGTGCATCCCAAACGTTGTTGCAGCAGGTGTACATATTAAACTTAAAAACAGTACTGCTAACTATAGTATTTAACAAGGGGGCTACGATGAAGAAAGTTCATGAGATATTATCACCCTTGGGTGGCCTGATCACTCTTGCTCTGAATATAACCCCCGGCACGGTCCTTGACATCTTTGGCCTTGCTGGCAATGCGTTGGCGGGCATAGTCGACCTTATCAGCACCAGGTGGGTGCTTTCCCCTCATGTAGTTAACAATCCATGAAAGAGAAGAGAGGGCAGCGATACCAAATCCCCCAGCTGACAGAAAACCAGCGGTGGTGAAGAGGAGAACAGTCCCAACAGGCACCAATATTGGGCTAAAGAAAATCAGCACAGGAGTTGCAATAACCAGAGTTACCACAGTCCCTGTGAGGGTAATACCGGCTAAGAGTAACAGTGCCCCTCCCACGGTAATGGCGGCCATCATCTTCATAACCTGCTGGGCACTGGGACTGTTCTCCTGTATCTTCTGAATCAGCCCATGGACTTGTTGTTGCGCCTGATCATGAGAAGCCATGACGAACAACAGTTAGTACACCAAAAATTTCTAAAACAATCACAAACAATTCAGCAAAAAGTAGACAGATATCGATTGCTTCAGTTCACTGTAGATCCATTCACGAGTGAGTTGGAGTAATAAGAGATTGTGACTTGTATTTATAAAATATTTAAGGCAAATGGGTAGTTGTGCATGCGATCTGCTCTAGGGAAAATCGATTGCCTGACGTGTCTTTCTGCTGTAAAATAGAGTATGGCGCGTGTATATAGTGGCAGCCATGTGTCATGGTGGGCATTGAACGAAACAAAAACCGGCCAACTCAGAGAGTTTAATCACCTAATCTTCTCCAGGCCACAGATTTTGCATGGCGAACAGATTGCCTAAACAAGACACATGGAATGTGTCGTGTTTTTCACATGAACTCATCCTCACCGCTCAGATATTTTATATTGGACATGTTCTTGTTATGATATTTTCTTTTTCGATAACACTGCCAAATTGCCTTGCTCATGGCAGATTCTGGCGCAACTATTCATGAAATGGTTCATACCTGTAGCATTTGGTAGGGAGTACTGGGGAAGCTCTATGAAGTTAAGTTGTTTTCTCTCATTGAAATGAAGAATGGAAGAAAACTGATTACTGTACGGTTCCTTGTCATGTGTGATGAAGGTGGTCGTTTGGGACCATTTCCCAATACATTTTGAAATTGCTGCAAATTTGAGTTGGGAATCTTTCGCTGTTTTTATATCATTTTCAGCGGCCAATTTAAGATCCGAGTTCGTAAAGTTTAGAACTCAAAAGTAATGAAGTTCAGAACCCGGTTTTGCAAATTGGAGATGCCCTAACGATCACTCAATGAAAAATTTAATTCGGTGAAAAATAATTTGCGTTTTTCGAGTATGCAAAATACCTCGAGATTAATGTCTGTTATTCAATCTCAGTTTATTAGCTATCCCAATATGGGTTTTCTGTATTGAACCTTTCAGAGATGGAGTCTGGCAAGTTGTTTTTCTCATTTATCGTCGGAGAAAACAATATTAGCTCCACTTTCTCCGTTATGGTGGCAAATATTGCACAGTTGGTTTAAAAAGTGAAGTGCAGCTGGTTGGATCAATACTTCAGAAAAACTAATCCACCTATTAGCTTAATAATTAAATCCAAAAAAGCTGCACACAGAGAAACTAGGATTATGCAAATTAGTAGCAAATATCCGAGGTAAGAGGATGTAACAAACGTTATATATATATATATATTTCAAGCGGGTCTCTGAGTGCAGCTTGGCATATATTTGCCTGAAAACATCTCAAGATTGTTACGAGACAATGGGACTAAACAAAGTGTAGTTGCAGCACAGAAGCCAGGTGCCAGGAAGGTGCATTCTACCTCCACATAAAGGGAGACGTGCATTACAGAGGAAAATCTCATAAAGCGAGACGCGCATTACAGAGGATATCCAGCAAATATATGTATCATAAAGTTGTCAAATGTATAGGATCAATCTCATAAAGCGAGACGCGCATTACAGAGGATATCCAGCAAATATATGTATCATAAAGTTGTCAAATGTATAGGATCAATACATGGAGTTGTCAAATGTATAGGATCAATAATAGGAAAAAATTGCTTCATAACCAGAATTAGCTTTGTAAGACAAATTTGTTCAAATTCAAGGAACTCGTGAACCAGTTTTTATATGATAGAAGTGTTTTTTAAATTAGAACCTAAATGTATGTATGGGGATTATATATGATTTGAGAAAATTGTAGAATTGAGATACCAATGGGGATTAAGATCCCTCGATTTGATGAAATTTATTTTTCCATGTTTTCAGTGGTCTCAATTGTGAAGTAGGTAGGAATGGTGATGGTGCCAAGCTTAAGTAAAGGAACAATAAGGAAAAATGGGGAAGAGGGGCTTCATGTCATCTCCTAAGTTAATTACAACCTATTTCCATGCATGAGAGCTATGCTCATAATTAACCTATTTCCGTGCATGAGAACTATGCTCAAGATGTGGACACGCCAATTTCGAAAGAAAGGTCTTGTGGACATGCCATCGTGAGACTACAACAAACTAACCGGGTAAACACTAAATGATTCCTCTATTTTGGTTTTGTAGAGCTTATGTCCAAATGGAATTGTGTTTCCCATAAAGTGAATATTGGTTGGTGGCTATAGGGATAGGAAGTTTTGACATTCTTAGGATTGTAGATCTCATATTGGGGAAACTCGGGTGGGAAACTCGGGAAGAGGTGGGATGCTTCTATGTCACTTTGACTATAGGGTTTGGGAATTTCAGTAATAAGTTGGTAGGTAAGGCAATAGGATTGTGAATGGTGGTTTGAGGACATCAAGGCAGGAAGTTGGTAAGGTAGGATTGTGAATGGTGGTGTGTGGTGGTTTGAGGACATCAAGGCAGGAAGTTGGTAAGGTAGGATTGTGAATGGTGGTGTGAGGACATCAGGGTGGCACGATTGTGAATGGTGGTTTGAGGACGGGATTTTTTTTAGTACTATGCTTGTGGTAATGAAGGGATTGTGGCTTTCTTGTTGTGGTAAATTAAGGTTAAACTGTTTGTTGTTGTTTCAAAATGGTTTTTTTTATCATCTTCTTATTTCTATGAGGGTTGTCAAATATTTGGGATTCCCCCCACTACTATAGGAAATAGAGATTCCAACTTTCATAATAGTTATTTTGTCACATACCCCAAATTGCAAAAACATTTGATGTTTTATGAGACATTATGTTTTAATTTTATTATAAAGTTTGTAAGTATTGACCAAGTGGGGTCAAGGATAATTGTAGTTAATTGCTGAATATCTTATTAATTAATAAATAAAAGATGAGATAACAGTTTAAGGAGGCTGCTAAATGAGTGTCTAATGGCCACTTGATGGAATAGGCTGGGTTGAGAGCAGATTGACACTTGGCAGCATCCTCAAACTACTTATAGCTGTAGCAGGAGCAAACTTCCCTATTTTTGTGGTCATGTTCCCCCAAGAAAGTGGAACAAGAGTAGGTGGCTCATTAAGTGAAAAACTGACCCAAAAGACCTAGGCATGTTGATAAAACTACTCATTGAATTCAGATGAGGCTGCTCAATCATTGCTTGTGAAATTTCTGAGTGAAATTGGTGCACAAGAAATTAGATGGAGGGGACAAGCAGAAGAGTTTGAGCGAGGAAGTGCTGATTTACTGAACTAGTGCAGTTGTTTTGGGCTGAGTTCTTACTGCTACAACAAGAAGTATTATTGTTGATTACTCTGTGGAGTTGCAGGGGTTTCTAAACCTATTCTCTCACCCAATGCTTTCAACCAGGTGGACCAGTAGTCTCCTCTGCTATATTGCCAAGTTCCAAATGTGATTTTTATTTTATTTATGCAAGCATAGGAACGAGAATGTACAAATTTAGGATTTGATGCATCTATATGACTGCTTATTTTGTTAGTTAGTTAAATCTTTTTATTGTTCCAAGATTAATAAAATTCTGTTCAAATATGTTTTAGGAAGATTGAATATGATTAGTTTTAAATTTACTGATGAAGAAATTACCTCACTGTATTTTTCCACACCTTTGAAGAGGTAGTACTCTAGTACATTAGGAATATGATTATTTACTTTTAATCTTTATAGAGTTATTTAGAAGAAAGATTCCTCTATTTCATAAGTCCCCTTAGCTAAAATACATCTATTTAAAACATAAACATAAACTATCATAATAGAAGGTCTCTTAAAAACCAGTACATAGTTTGTGTAACTGTTTTTTTTAACACAGTAATAACCACTATGTTTAAGCTTAACCTATTATAATTATATACAATTATTAACTATTACAGAAACATAAAAATAACCTAAATAGGAACAATTTAGATTATATAAACGATATAATGAAATTATAGTAATAACATAGGTTTTGAAAATAACAAATAAGTAATTTTAGTATTACTGTAGGTAAAACATCACATATCAAATACATCAAAGTAAAAACAACAACAGTGCATAGTTAAAAAAAGAAAGAAATACAAACCCTAATTAAGGAAAACTGTGAACCAAGTCTTTCCTTCTTTAAACTAGATTTTACATTAAAACTTCACATAATAACCTCATTTTTAACAAAAATCAAAATTATGGACTTTTACAATAGCAAATTCCTTTCATCTTCTTTTATCAGATCATTCACTAGATACAGGTAAATAACAACAAGGTTTCTTTGAATTTTCTTTAATCCAAGCTTAAACAAACTCAAATATACAAAACAAAAAAACCAACACTCCATGTCTTTCATAGACTTCCTTCAAACACAGCTTAGTGCCAAACTTTTTGCTTTCAACATAGTCGAGTTTTTAGAGTTAAATCAAAACTTATAAGATTTCAAACCCTATTTACGCAAAAATTACAATCCAACAAAACAGAGCTACGATCAAATGGCCTTTATAAATAATTCTTCAAAACAATCACATCACGGCCACCCACGCTAGCAGAACCTTACTCATCACTGAAGGAGAAACGTCTGGGTCCACCAAGGCTTACTCGGTTGTCTGTGAAGTGGAGGAGATAAATCTTGTAACTAACCTTTTCTCTGGCACTCCCCTTCAGCCTAGTCGCAGCCACTTGCAGTGAAGATTCGAAAGACAATCATTACTCTTCTTCTTTAAATGCTTAAAAAAAACGGGTATTGCAAGAATGAAAGAAAGGGCAGAGGGGAGAAGTAATTTTTTTTTATATACATGAATTATATCATTCACAGTCGCAACTTTAATATCAAACCTCCATTGTGGAAGCAACTATCATCCCGAGGCCACTGTGCAAACGAGAGTAAAGAAGAAGGGTCTTCCCCACTGAAGAGCCATGAAACTATGATAGAAACCTCGATTTTTAGAACCTAAAAACTCCACAGTTTAAACCACGATGGCTCAGAGCTTTCAGTTCCAGTTTATGGGACTCTTACGGAGATAAAAAGACTCAGTGTTTTACTGCGGAGCCCGAATAGGCCGGGAGCCTGTCGGCTCTGCCTCTTGACAGGGAAAATGATGGAGAATAAGCGAGAGATTTGGTTTTGCTCCAACTTATAGTTAGGGTTTACACTTACAAAACCCTTACCTTTGAAATCACCACATGTGGATTCCACTAACACACAAATTGCATGGGTTTGGATAGAGTTTTCTTTGTAGTCTCGTATGGCCTCGTGAAAACCTGCGTTGCAAACAAATTGTTTAAAAAAAATTTATACTAAGCTAATATTATTAGATTATAAACTTTGTAATTACACATGTTATATACCTTGGCAATAATCATTATATCGCTTATGCATATGTTCATTCTCAAATTCATAACCATATCTAGACATAGGTTAATACTTGTTTAAGTTAACATCACGGTACACGTTAATTCAATAGCTTATGTAATTACTTTGGTAAAAATAAATAAGGTATTGCAATATTTTTCTATAGAATTGTCATATTATATTGTAGCATGTGGGATTAGGATCTAATTTACCAACAATAGGACAATTAAAGATTTGCAAGTTATAATCATAGTTAGGTTAAGAACACAAGCTTCTACTTTGCTTATAATTCCAAGCATTTATGCCTCTAATTAAATATAAAAAAATTATATAGGTAACATTATATCCTTAAGCCAAGAATAAGATGGTTAAAAACATAGACATCTAAGGTTTTGCAAATACTTAACCAATTCAAGAATTGGAAAGGAAACATGTTTGACAATACCTTCTTTACACACAACGTTAAGTTAAATAATTATGCTAGCATTTTACTTTTGCAAGTTGAGATAATTAGTCTCGATCCTGAAACTGAAAAACAAAACGTTTTACATGTAAAAAGACCGGTACAAGCATAATCATTTCACTGCATTAGCTTCAATAAGTTAAGTAAGCCTCAACACAACTAGATAGTCCCTTCAGTAAGCAAGAAACAAACTTTAGTACCTTGTTTTCACAATTAAATAAACAATTGATTTTAATACTTACTACTTCAGACCATTTACTTTCTAGATCGATCTTCTTTACTAAATTTTGATGGTAGTTAGTAAAGAAAGTACTATCGAAATTGATAAATGAATTTGTTTTAGTATCTAGATTAGACCTTAGTATGTTAACTGCTAGCAGTTATGTTACTTTCTTAAGCGACAATTGTAAACATTAATTGTCGCAGGAAAAATTTTGGGGTATTACATATGGTATCAGAGCACACGTTCAGACACTAATCTTGAATGCAGCTCAACCTGTGTAGACAAACAGTAAATAAAATGCATGCATACTGATTTTTTTTTTTTGAAATGTTATTACCAGAAATTTTTTCTGAGCTAGAACTACAGGTATGGAAAGACTCGAGGAATATGCAGATGAAGGGTCCCCATTAAACGAACAAAGTAATTCTAGAAAATAATCGATTAAGGAAGAAATAACTAACAATTCTTCAGAATTATTACAAACTGTTAAAGAATTAAGAACCGAAATGGAAACAGTAAAAAAAGAGAACGAAAGAATTCTAAGAGCTCAAGAGGAGCTGAACCAGATACTGATGGACAAATTTCAGAATGAAGGGAAGGATATACAGATAGGATCTGAAAATATGTCCTACCAACATAAAAGTAAAAAGTCCAAACATTCTAAAATTGAAAGTAGTTTGTCCTCTGAAATTTATGGTGATTCACACAGGAAGAATCGCCAGTACTCTAGCGATAGTAGTGAAGATAATTACCAATCTAGAAAAATAAAATATAAGCCTTATGAGGAAATTTTGGGAGAATTTAAGAAGATAAAACCACCAACTTTCAACAGTGAAACTGAGAAAGGGGAGGAAGCCGAAGCATGGTTGTCTAGAATGAAGAAGTCTTTTCAAATTTATAATTACTCCAACCAGCTAAAAGGAAGAATGACCATTTACAACTTAACTGGAAATGAAGATATCTGGTGGCAGGATTTAAAACAAGTAAAAGGTATTAAGGAAAAGAACATTAACTGGAGTACCTTTAAAAAATACTTTAAAAAGAAGTTTCTGTTGGAACAATATTATGAAGAGTAAGTTAAAGAATTCTATGACCAAAGTTGGGAACTATGAACGTAAATGAATTAAACAGTAAATTTTTAAGTTTATTACGTTACGTGCCTTACATTGTGGACGAGAAGCCCAAGGTGCAGCGTTTTCTGAGTTGTTTACCTTTTCACATTAAAGATAGAATTGAATATGATAATCCTAAAACCCTCGACGAGGCTATGTGAAAGGAAAATTTTTGCTATGAGCCGAACCGAAAAAGGGAAAGCATGCCAAACGGGAAGGCCAAGAGGTCTAATAATTTTGAACATAAAAAGAAGGGTTTCACATCTAACCGCGATTTTGGGAATAATAACACATGTAACTTTCCCAATAAGAATTTTCAAGGAAATAAAGGTAACTCACAGTTAAACCCTAATGGCCCTAGAAATAAAGAACCTGCTAATAATCACAGCAACTACGTTAAGAATAATGAACGTAAAGAACCAATAAAGTGTTGGGATTGTAATGGACCTTATTATGCATCAGTCTACCCTAACAGAAAGAAGACTATCAACAACATTCATTCAGTGCAGGAAGAGATGATTGTTGGTGACTTAGCAAGGGAAATGCCCAAGATCAACGGGGCGCTGGAGAACAGGTAGGTTGATTATCAAACTTCCATGGTGGAAGTAGAAGGTAAGCTGAATCAAACACCCATTTCTATATTAATTGACCCAGGGGCTAGCTTGAGTTATGTTTCTCCTAGTTTAGTAGAAACATGCAATTTATCAGTAAAAAAGTTTGCAAAGTCATGGCTAGTTCAACTAGCTACAGGAGCAAAAAGAAATGTGATTAATTTTGTGAAAGACTGTACTTTGTTTATGAATCAGTTTAAAACTTCTATAAAGTTAAATATACTTCCGTTAGGCTCTTATGATGTGTTAATTGGTATGGACTGGTTAGAACAACACATAGTAGTCTTGAACTGTTTTGATAAAACTTTTACATTCGCAAATAATGAAGGAGAAACAATAGCCCTAACAAGAATTTCTAGGAAAACAACTATCAAACAAATATCTGCCTTGCAATTAAAGAGAGCTGTTCGAAAAGGATGTAAAGATTTTGCTGTAACTGTAACTGATGAAGAACAGATTAATAATGCAGATAAATTAAAACTGGAATATATTCCAATCCTAAGGGGGTATTTGGATGTATTTCTGAAAGAAATTCTGGGATTGCCTCCGAAAAGGGAATTAGATTTTACTATTGAGTTGGTACCGGGTGCAATGCCCAACTCAAAAGATCCTTATCGGATGAATATATTGGATCTAAGTGAATTAAAATCATAGTTAAAGGAAATTATTGATAAAAAGTTTATAAGACCAAGCATGTCTCCTTGGGGAGCACCTGTCATTTTCGTTGAAAAGAAGGACGATACTCTATGCTTATGCATTGACTACCATCAACTTAATAAAATGACCATTAAAAATAGATACTCGTTTCCCCGCATAGATGATCTGTTCGATCCACTGCGTGGAGGAACTGTATTCTCAAATATTGATTTACGATCTCGTTACCATCAAGTTTGGATCAAAGATGAAGACATTTTTAAAACAACTTTTAGGAACAGATATGGTCACTATGAGTTTGTTGTCATGCCATTTGGGCTCACTAATGCGCCGACTGTCTTCATGTGTTTAATGAATAATGTATCATCATAAGTATCTCGATAAATTAGTAGTGGTTTTCATTGATGACATTCTAATTTATGCTAAGTCTAAAGAAGAACATGAGGAGCATTTAAAAATTGTTTTACAAGTGTTGAGGGAACATCAGCTTTATGCTAAATTTAGTAAGTGCGACTTCTTTAAAGATAAAATACAATACTTAGGCCATGTAATAACTAAAGAGGGGTTCTCAGTTGATCTAGAAAAGATAAAAGCAATTGAAAAATGGCTGGTCCCAAAGGATGTGATTGACGTGCGATCATTCATGGGGATTATCGGTAATTATCGAAGATTCATTGAGGGGTTCTCAAGAATCGCAAATCCCATAAATTCTTTATAGAAGAAATGAAAGAAATTCGAGTGGAATAAAAAATGTGAAGAAAATTTTAAGAAATTAAAAACATTATTAACTACTGCACCAATATTAAGAATTGTTGATCCTAACAAGGACTTTGTCGTATGCACTGATGCATGCAACGATGGTCTAGGTGGGGTCTTAACTCAAGAAGGACACGTAATTGCATACAAGTCTAGGAAGCTTAAAATTCATGAGAAAAACTACGCTACTTACGATTTAGAGTTGGATGTCGTCATACATGCTCTGAAGATGTGGCGCCATCACTTAATCGGAAGAAAATTTATGTTAATGACATATAATAAGGGTTTAAAATATGTGTTGGATCAACCAAATTTAAATGCAAGGCAAGCTAGGTGGCTAGCTTTCCTTAGCGAGTACGATTTCAAGATCCAACATATTAAGGGAAAAGAAAATGAAGTTGTTGATACTCTAATTAGGAATGCAAGACTGAGCTTTGTGGCAGCAATCAACACTTATAAAATAGATTTAGAAGATCAGTTGGAGGAAGGAGTAAAAGTGGATGAAAATTATCAGAAATTACAAGCTAAAGTGGCAGAAAATTTAACTGATAGTTTAAGTACAAAGTATAGTCTAAATGAAAAAGGATTAATACTTTATAAAACAGGCTGTATATACCTAAAATTAAGGTGCTGATTTTAAATGAAATACATAAGACTCCTTACTCAAGACATCCTGGTTATCAAAAGACTATAACCGTGTTACAGAAAGATTATTTTTGGCCAAATATGAAGAATGAACTGGCAGAATACATTGCCAAGTGCTTTGAATGTTGACAGCTTAAGACTTAACACCAACATCCAGCCAGTGTATTACAGCCATTACCCATCCCTAGTTGGAAATGGGAAATGATCAGTCTTGATTTTATTATAGGTCTACCTAGAAATCAGAATAAGAATGATTCGATAATGGTAGTTGTCGATAAAATCAGTAAAGCAGCTCATTTTATAACAGTAAATACCACCTACAAGGCTGCTAATATTGCCGATATATTCATGAAACAAATATTTCGTTTACATGGAATACCAAAAGTTATAATTTCTGGCAAAGATTCTAAGTTTATGGGAAATTTCTGGAAATCTCTATTTAAAGGTTTGAATACTACTTTAAATTTCAGTACATCTTTTCATCCTCAGATAGATGGACAGACTGAAAGAGTGAATTAAATATTGGAAGATATGCTAAGAATATATGTTAGAGAACAACCAGGTAAATGGGAGGATTACTTACACTTGGTTGAATTTGCTTATAACAACCACTACCAAGCTTCAACAAAATACAACACATTTGAAATTCTATATGGCAGGAAGTGCAATACTCCCATCTCATGGAGTAACCCAGTTGATAGGTTAGTACTAGGAGCTGAGCTATTAAAAGAGATGGAGTTAAATGTAAAGCAGGTGCAAGGTAATTTGAAGGTTGCACAAGACAGACAAAAAATTCAAGCAGATCTTAAACGAGCTCAAAAAGAGTTCCAGCTGGGTGAACATGTTTTCATAAAGGTAAGGCCTAAAAAGAGTTCTTTTGAAGTTAGGAAGTTGTGCTAAGTTGGCAGCCCGATCTTGTGGGCCTTTTGAAAAAATATCTAGAATGGGACAGGTGGCATACTAGTTGGATTTACCACCAAATTTAAAAGTTCATAACATTTTTCATATCTCTGTTTTAAAAATATATGTGCATGATGCTACTCATCTTATAAATTGGAATGATGTGCAGGTCGAACCCAAAGGACTTTTTCTGGTGGAACTGGATTGTATCCCCGACAAGAGGGAGATCTTGCTTCGGAATCGCACCATTGGGCAGGTGAAGGTGCAATGGAAGCACCTTAGTCCAAAAGACACCACCTAGGAATTGGAGAGTCATATGCGGGCAGCATATCCAATTCCATTCCAGGGAAACTATGAGGACGATGAATAAAATAACATCGAGGACTATGTTATTTTTAAGGGGGTGTGTATGTCACATAACCCAAATTGCAAAAACATTTTATGTTTTATGAGACATTATGTTTTAATTTTATTATAAAGTTTGTAAGTATTGACCAAGTGGGGTCAAGGATAATTGTATCTAATTGATGAATATTTTATTAATTTATAAATAAAAGATGAGACAACAACTTATGGAGGCTATTAAATGAGTTTCTATTGGCCACTTGATGGAATAGGCTGGGTTGAGAGCAGATTGACACTTGACAACATCCTCAAACTACTTCTAGCTGTTGCAGGAGGCCACTTCCCTATTTTTGTGGCCATGTTCCCCAAGAAAGTGGAACAAGAGTAGGTGGCTCATTAAGTGAAAAACTAACCCAAAAGACCTAGGCATGCTTATAAAAATACCCATTGAATTCAGTTGAGGTTGCTCAATCATTATTTGTGAAATTTTTGAGTGAAATTGGTGCACAAGAAATTCGATGGAGGGTACAGGCAGAAGAGTTTGAGTGAGAAAGTGCCGATTTACTGAACTAGTGTAGCTATTTTGGGTTGATTTCTTACTGCTACAGGCTGATGTATTAATATTGATTACTCTATGGAGTTGCAGGGGTTTCTAAACCTATTCTCTCACCTAGTGCTTTCAACCAGGTGGACCAGTAGACAGGCTTGGGGGTCCTAAGATTTTGCAGCTCAACTGTCTTCAGGATTTGTTTGGGAGGAATGAGCTCTTTAGGTTGTGGTCACCTCTGCTATATTACCAGGTTCCAAATGTGATTTTTATTTTCTTTATGCAAGCATAGGAACTAGAATGTAGAAATTTAGGGTTTGATGCATCTATATGACTGATTATTTTTTCAGTTAGTTAAATCTTTTAATTGTTCCAAGATTGATAAAATTTTGTTCAAATATGTTTTAGGAAGATTGAATTAGGGTTAGTTTTAAATTTACTGATGAATAAATTACATGACATTTTTTCCACACCTCTGAAGAGGTAGTACTCTAGTACAGTAGGTGAAATTGAGTGTGATGATCAAATCAAATCAAAATGTGTAGGAATATGATTATTTACTTTTAATCTTTATAGAGTTATTTAGAAGAAATATTCCTTTCAGAAGTCCCCTTAGTTAAAATACATATGTTTAAAACATAAACATAAACTATCATAATAGAAGGTCTCTTAAAAACCAGTACACATTTTGTGTAACTGTGTTCTTTTTAACATAGTAATAACCACTATCTTTAAGCTTAAGCTATTATAATTACATACAATTATTAGCTGTTACAGAAATAGAAAAATAACATAAATAGGAACAATTTAGATTATATAAACAATATAATGAAATTATAGTAATAACTTAGGTTTTGAAAATAACAAATAAGTAATTTCAGTAATACTGTAGGTAAAACATTAGATATCAAATACATCAAAGTAAAAACAACAACAATGCAGAGTTTAAAAAATAAATAAAAATACAAACCCTAATTAAGGAAAACTGTCAACCAAGTCTTTCCTTCTTTCCTCTTTCAAGAATAGGGTATTTACTGTTTTATCATCCCCATTAATTAAATTATTTATTATATAATTATAATATCTATGTTATAATTGCCCTATATTAAATAAAATTTACACAGAAACAGGGTTGAAACTGTTTATAATTTATATACTAAAATAAAATAACAAAAGATAAATTAAATTATTCTAAATCAAATTTACACAGACATGCTCGGGTTGTAGTGACAAACCCTTTTGCTTTTATTATTTCTTAAACAAATCTTTATACTAAAAAGAAAACCCACAAACTAACTTTTAGATTAAAATTCCACATAATAACCTCATTTTTAACAAAAATCAAAATTATGGACTTTTATAATAGCGAATTCCTTTAATCTTCTTTTATGAGATCATTCACCAGATACAGGTAAATAACAACAAGGTTTCTTTAAATTTTCTTTAATCCAAGATTAAACAAACTGAAATATACAAAACAATTCATAGACTTCCTTCAAACACAACTCGGTGTCAAACTCTTTGCTTTCAACACAGTTGAGTTTTTAGAGTTAAATCAAAACTTATAAGATTTCAAACCCTATTTATGCATCAATTACAATTCAACAAAATAGAGCTATGACCAAATGGCCTTTACAAGTAATTCTTCAAAACAATCAAGTCACAACCACCCACTCTAGCAGAACCTTACTCATCACTGAAGGAGAAACCTCTAGGTAAACCGAGGCTTACCCGGTTGTCTGCGAAGTGGAGGAGATAAATCCTATAGCTAACCTTTCCTCTCGCACTCCCCTTCGGCCTGGTCACAACCACTTGCAGTGAAGATTCGAAACACAGTCATTACTCTTCTTCTTTAAAAAATTAAAAAAAATTGATATTGCAAGAATGAAAGAAAAGGGCAGAGGGGAGAAGTAATTTTTTATATATACCTGAATTATATCACTCACAGCCGCAAATTTAATATAAAACCTCTGTTGTGGAAGCAGCTCTCAGCTCGAGGTCACTGTCAAAGGAGAGTAAATAAGAAGGGTCTTCACCACTACAAGAGCCATGAAACCATGATAGAAACCCCGTTTTTTACAACCTAAAAACTCCACAGTTTAAACCACGACGGCTCAGAGCTTTCAGTTCCAGTTTATGGGACTCTTATGGAGATAAAAAGATTTGGTGTTTTATTGCGGGGGCTGAACAGGCCGGGAGCCTGTTGGCTCTGCCTCTCGACAGCAAAAATGACGGAGAATAAGCGAGAGATTTGGTTTTGGTCCAACTTATAGTTAGGGTTTACACTTACAAACCCTAACCTTTGAAATCACCACATGTGGATTCCACTAACACACAAATTGCATGGGTTTGGATAGAGTTTTCTCTATAGTCTCGTATGGCCTCGTGAAAACCTGCGTTGAAAACAAATTGTTTAAAAACAAAAAAATATACTAAGTTGATATCATTAGATTATAAACTTTTCAATTACACATGTTATATACCTTGGCAATATCAAATTTAAACCTTGCATATATCATTATATCGCTTATGCATATGTTCATTCTCAAATTCATAACCATATCTAGACATAGGTTAACACTTGTTTAAGTTAACATCATGGTACACGTTAATTCAATAGCTTATGTAATTACTTTGGTAAAAGTAAATAAGGTATCGCAATATTTTGCTATAGAATTGTCATATTATATTGTAGCATGTGGGATTAGAATCTAATTTACCAACAATAGGACAATGAAATATTTGCAAGTTATAATCATAGTTACGCTAAAAACACAAGCTTCTACTTTGCTTATAATTCCAAGCACTTATGCCTCTAATTAAATATAAAAAAATTATATAGGTAACATTATATCCTTAATCCTATAATAAGATGGTTAAAAACATAGGCATCTAACGTTTTGCAAATACTTAAACAATTCAAGAATTGGAAAGGAAATAAGTTTGACAATACCTTCTTTACACACAACATTAAGTTAAATAATTATGCTAGCATTTTACTTTTGCAAGTTGAGATAATTAGTCTCGATCCTGAAACTGGAAAACAAAACGTTTTACCTGTAAAAGACCTGTACAAGAATCATCATTTCACTGCATTAGCTTCAATAAGCTAAGTAAGCCTCGACACAACAAGATAGTCCCTTCAGTAAGCAAGAAACAAACTTTAGTACCTTGTTTTCACAATTAAATAAACAATTGATTTTAATACTTACTACTTCATACCATTTACTTTCTAGATCAATCTTCTTTACTAAATTTTGAAGGTAGTTAGTAAAGAAAGTACTATCAAAATTGATAAATGAATTTGTTTTAGTATCTAGATTAGACCTTAGTATGTTAACTATTTGCAATTAAGTATATCTCTAAATCCAAGCTTAAACAAGCTGAAATATACAAAATAGAAAAAACCAACACTCCATGTCTTTCATAGACTTCCTTCAAACACGGCTCGGTGCCAAACTCTTTGCTTTCAACATAGTCGAGTTTTTAGAGTTAAATCAAAACTTATAAGATTTCAAACCCTATTTATGCATAAATTACAATCCAACAAAACAGAGCTACGGCCAAATGGCCTTTACAAGTAATTCTTCAAAACAATCAAGTCACGACCACCCATGCTAGTAGAACCTTACTTATCGCTGAAGGAGAAACCTCTGTGTAAACCAAGGTTTACTCGGTTGTCTGTGAAGTGGAGGAGATAAATCCTGTAGCTAACCTTTCCTCTGGCACTGCCCTTCGTCCTAGTCACAACCACATGCAGTGAATATTCGAAACACAGTCATTACTCTTCTTCTTTAAAAGCTTAAAAAAAAATCGGTATTGCAAGAATGAAAGAAAGGGCTGAGGGGAGAAGTAATTTTTTTTATATACCTGAATTATATCACTCATAGTCGCAACTTTAATATCAAACCTCCATTGTGGAAGCAACTCTCAGCCCGAGGCCACTATGCAAAGGAGAGTAAAGAAGAAGGGTCTTCACCACTGTAAGAGCCATGAAACCATGACAGAAACCCTTATTTTTAGAACCTAAAAACTCCACAGTTTAAACCACGATGGCTCAGAGCTTTCAGTTCCAGTTTATGGGACTCTTACAGAGACAAAAATACTCAGTGTTTTACTGCGAAAGTCGAACAGTCTGGGAGCCTATCGGCTCTACCTCTCGACAGTGAAAATGAAAGAGAATAAGCGAGAGATTTGGTTTTGGTCCAACTTATAGTTAGGGTTTACACTTACAAAACCCTAACCTTTGAAATCACCACACGTGGATTCCACTAACACACAAATTGCATGGGTTTGGATAGAGTTTTCTCTATAGTCCCGTATGGCCTCGTTAAAACCTGCGTTGCAAGCAAATTGTTTAAAAAAAAATTATACTAAGCTGATATCGTTAGATTATAAACTTTGCAATTACACATGTTATATACCTTGGC
>LPNX010103833.1:221406-247095 GCA_001517045.1 Pseudotsuga menziesii | reverse complement strand
GTTTGAATGAGGGCTAAGTCTGTTTTTTTAAGCCCTTGACCGAGGTATGAACCTCGACCGAGGTATCTAAATACCTCGGTCGAGGTATTTAAATACCTCTACCGAGGGTTTGTAAAGCCCGCAAAACCTCGGTCGAGGTATTTAAATACCTCGGTCGAGGGCTTGATAAAACCTCGGTCGAGATATTAAGACCTCGGTCGAGGGCTTAACAAGCCCTCGACCGAGGTATTTAAATACCTCGGTCGAGATATTAAGACCTCGGTCGAGGGCTTAACAAGCCCTCGACCGAGGTGCGTTTTTCTGTTTTTGCCGAAATGCGCTTGCCAACAAGTGTTACCCAGGTCCGTGGGTTCACCCATATCAAATTTAAACCTTGCATATATCATTATATCATTTATGCATATGTTCATTCTCAAATTCATAACCATATCTAGACATAGGTTAATACTTGTTTAAGTTAAGATCATGGTGCACGTTAATTCAATAGCTTATGTAATTACTTTGGTAAAAGTAAATAAGGTATTGCAATATTTTTCTATAGAATTTCCATATTATATTATAGCATGCGGGATTAGGATCTAATTTACCAACAATAGGACAATTAAAGATTTGCAAGTTATAATCATAGTTAGGCTAAGAACACAAGCTTCTACTTTGCTTATAATTCGAAGCACTTATGCTTCTAATTAAATAAAAAAAAATTATATAGGTAACATTATATCCGTAAGACTAGAATAAAATGGTTAAAAACACAGACATCTAACGTTTTGCAAATACTTAACCAATTCAAGAATTGGAAAGGAAACAGGTTTGGCAATACCTTCTTAACACACAACGTTAAGTTAAATAATTATGCTAACATTTTACTTTTGCAAGTTGAGATAATTAGTCTTGATCCTAAAAATTGGAAAACAAAATGTTTACTTGTAAAAAGACTTGTACAAGAATCATGATTTCACTGCATTAGCTTCAATAAGATAAGTAAGCCTCAGCACAACCAGATAGTCCCTTTAGTAAGCAAGAAACAAACTTTAGTACCTTGTTTTCACAATTAAATAAATAATTGATTTTAATACTTGCTACTTCAGACCATTTACTTTCTAGATCAATATTCTTTACTAAATTTTGAAGTTAGTTAGTAAAGAAAGTACTATCGAAATTGATAAACGAATTTGTTTTAGTATCTATATTAGACCTTAGTATGTTAAATGTTAGCAGTTAAGTTACTCTCTTAAGCGATGATTGTAAACATTAATTGTCGCAGGAAATTTTTTAATTTTTTAGGAAATTTTGGGGTATTACATATTTGATAAAACTCTGGCCAGATAAGAAAAAAAATAGGTCTCTGTTTTCATTTAGAGCTATTGTATCTCTTGGTTTACAATATATATTGTCATGGCCACAATCCAAAGTACCAAAGATAAATTCAAGAAATTCATAGGGTTGTCTATCTACATGGATACATGTCATAAATGAGAATAGAACCTCCATCTTCTCTATCACCATGAAAGTACATGAAAATAAACATCATTGTGTTTCTCATAGATACTCTAGTGGAACAAAATAAACAAATATATATACTATAAGTAGAATTATCCCTGCTTAATAAACAAATATATATACTGGAAGTAGAATTATCCATGCTTAGAAATATGACAGAAATATGGTTTGTAATCTTATAAGGGATCCCAATCTCCATCTTCCAACATAAATATGTTTATGGGATTGGTCCCTACATAATTTAAGGGAGAGGAGATAATTCACCAAATCACATAAGACATGGACTTAGAAAAGTAGGCATCTCAACCCACCTATCTTTGTCATGATGAAGCTATAAACAAACATGTGTTCTTCTAGTTCATAGTTTGATTTGATATGCAAAACTGCTTTGTATTTAGGTGTTTTTTTATAAAGTTTACACTAGCAATCACTTTTTGAAATGTTATATAATTGATGTCAATAATATTTATGGCTCAGAGCCTAATGGGTAAAAAAGTAAGATGCATTTTGATGAGTTCAACTACAACCCTCATTTACTATATATATTATGTTTTTTCTAATAAATATCTTCTACTATTTTCTATTATGTTTTTTTATAAAGTTTACACTAGCAATCACGTTTTGAAATGTTATATAATCGATGTCAATAATATTTATGGCTCAGAGCCTAATGGGTAAAAAAGTAAGATGCATTTTGATGAGTTCAACTACAACCCTCATTTACTATATATATTATGTTTTTTCTAATAAATATCTTCTACTCTTACCCTCACCCATATCCTCATTTCATCCTCATTCTTAATCATAATAAATATTTTTTTCTATAATATCTCTCCCCACTCTCAATCATAATAAAGGTGAAAGTGGAAGAGAGATATTCTGATATCTTACCTCCAACCTCATTTATTTATTTATGTGTGAGGGAGATATTATAACTCTCCTCCACCCCCACTTCCACACTTATTATTTAGGTGTGTATGGGATATGAGGAAAAACATAATATATCTTCTCCACTTTTATTATTTCAAACATTTCATTTCATACCTCTCATCTTTTAATTAACACATTAGTGAACTAAAAATAATTTAAATATATAAAAATCAATATTTTTACAACATAATAAACTATCTTATATTTACTTTGTTCTTTCTCTCCATCTTAATCAAATACACAAGTATCACATAAATATCATGATTCACAATTTCTCTTTTAAAACCAAATCTTTCCTCGGTGTACATAGATGCCACACTTTTACATTCTCTCTTAATTTTTTTTAATTGCTTGTCATGCAATTTTTTTCCTTTTAGTGATTGGTTATTGATCTGAATTGGATCCTCGATAAATAGATAAAATTATGAATAATCTCTCTTGTAATTATTTGTTAAAACATTAATTGTTTGACAAAGTGAGAAAAGTCCAATTTCTTCTTGGAAGATGAAACTAATCATTGTGATGGTTTGCCTTCCAAGGCCAACCAATAAAAAAATGAAGGTTGGAGTAGAGGAGGATTCATTCTTGGGGAAGCAAGAAAGGAGGAAAGAATGCATGGGATAGTAGAAGCAATGGAAACTTGAAGAATGGTGGATGAAGGAGTCAAGGAATCTGTCCACAAACACCAAAGGTGTCTATGAACCATTTCCATCTACAATTTTTGTATTTATAAGTGAGTAATAATGTACAACCTTGGTGTATAGCTCACTCCCATGTATTTATCTTTTGAGCAATAAAACAAATCTCCATAAAACATTGGCTTTCCCATTGGGGTTTTAACTATGCTAGGATGTTTTTATCATAGTTGGGAAAATTTAATACAAGTGCCTAGGGCATTTTTATCTATGCTACATGACTTTTTATCATGCTCAGAAAATTTTAATACATGCCTGGGGTGTTTTTATCATTCCTCGAAAAATCTAGAAATGCCTAAGGTGTTTTTGAAATAGTGTTGAGCGAATTTCAATGGTGTTGGGCGTATTAGATATGTTGGGGTGAATTTATAGATGGTTGGGAATTTTCATGGATGTTGGGGGTACTTAAATAGTGACATCCACTTTTCCTTTGCTATTGGGTGCAAATTACATATCTTGGGGATGAAGAAAATGTTTTTTGTTTATATTAACAACTCAAAGATTAATAAAAACGTTTTTATGGCGAATTAGCTCACTGTGGTATTGGAAAATTTGTTAAGAAGCAACCATATGTGGGTAGTGTTCCATCTAGAATAAAGCATTTAATTAATTTTTCCACAAAGATCTATGTTGATGAGACAGACAAGCCATAGGTCCACTGTTTATAGATCACTTATACTATCTTAAATATTCTATAAAGGGGCATGGATGCACTCTTTTATTAAGTCCTATAGAAGGTTTATTGTATAAATAAAAGATCATTTTAGAAAAAAATTCTCTCTCTCTATCTCTCTCGATGGAATACACATTAGAAAAAAAAATCAAAGTAATTCCCTATGATCCATAACTGGTAAACAGTGTAAACTGTCACCTGCAATTACAAATCTTGTTATCACCTAAATGTCACACACATGCGACATTTCCACATATGTGACTAAAAAACATCACCGAAATACATCATGCAACTCCCAAAACTTTGTTTTTGATCAAAGGTCAACATGTGAAAGGGGAGTCAACACACACACAAAGTTTACAAGCTCGTATGAACTCACAATGTTGTGACCCAAGCAACATCGCATAGAAAATTCCTCAATACTTAAGTGACTATGTAAAATATTAGAATTTATGCTTGATAGATTAAAGGCTCCACAACTACATTTGGGTGCCAATAATTTTAAATTGGCTCAATCTACTATGTACTTGGGCATTTATTAGCCTTATCTTTGTACTTGAGAAGGCACTTCATAAAGAGGAGAGCACTCACATGATGAACCAATTATTTGAAGACCTCCATTTTGGATTTAAAAGGAAGCCATAGGCATGCATTCCATAAGATAAATCAAGAGAAAGGATATGCTACATGAATTTGTTTGTAAAACCTCTCTTCTATCTACATTTGTATCACTCATTGTAATTTCAAGCTCCCATGACTTCTCCCATTAAGAAGTAGGTGTTTTACTTCATCATTCCAAGTTAGTTTGAGATAAATTAGAGAGATTAAAGAACCCTTCCCAAAGGGAGTGTTGGATTCCCTCATCTATGCTATATTCCTCAAGGTGATACTCTTGTACATACATGATTTTCCATTGGACATGCAATTTAATTGAAATTTATCTTGTGTTTGTTTTCATGTAATTTTAGTTCTTAAAGTAACCACTATGCTTGTTTTATTTGTTTCTTTGCTTCAACAATTAGTATTTTTCATAGTAACCTACTCATTATCTATTGTCTTATTTGCAACTGACAAGGAAAGGATATTTAGCTCACCATTGAGCCATTTTTCTCACAATGGAATTGGAGAATACACTTTGTGTGTAATATTAATTTTTTCATCTATGGATTGCCTAATTGCTTTATGCTAACTTGAGGCTTATTGGAACATCACTACCTTGCTAATCATCCCCCAAACCAGTAAGTTTCGTAGGTTGAAAGTATTTTTCTTTCTCTATTTCTCACCTATTTCTATGCATGTTTTGAGATAATTCACATGGATTTCTCTTCAATAGATGCATTGCCACTTGTCCTTCATTGTCAATCTGTCATGCAACACTCCCATGTGACCAATGTGGTAGCTCAATATTCATAGTTAACATGTCTCAACAATTACCCATGCGATCATTGTGACCAACAATATGTTCGGTCACTTGGTTGTATGCACTATGACCCATGTGAACGTAGTAAAATTTAGTTTTTACAATTTGATTTTCTCACAAATGTAGTCCACATGACTACCCACAATTTCCAAGGAATTAACAAAAAAATCCCAACTTGTTTTTGATTTTCTAGTCATTAGAACACCTAGTTTAAGTAGGGGGTGGGGGAATAATTTTCCGACCTTATTTGTAAGGATTTGGGATTTAAGGTTAACAACAACATTCTAGCTTACATATTGATCCATTACTTCCAAAGCTAATACCATTTCAATCATTCAAACAATACCATTGAGAATTATACCCAAAATATATCATAGTTGTCATGGTCATCATGCCTCCAGTAGGATGGATAGTTCATAATCCAACACTCCTAAAAGGGATTAATTTGCTTGAACTGCCATTCTTCCACATGGCCTTAAGTCAACTTGTCATTCATATAGTTATATTGGCATGTTCACATTATAAAAAGCGGTTCTAACAATGAATTATTTTGTTTCTTCAATTTTAGAGTACGGTTCTCATTAGTGTCCAATAAAGGGGGTCCATTGTGGTCTAAGCATCGACATTTTCAATCGTATCCTATAAAAGGGAAAGTCTCACCTTGATATGAAAATGACAAGATCTTTATAACCATTAACCTGCACATGGAAATTTAAATGATTAAATTCATTAAAAAGGCTTTAAATGGAAAAATTAAAGAGCATAATTGAAGCACATAAACACATAAAAGATATGCAAACCATGAAATTTGTAGACAATGGGTGATAACGTAGTTCACCCCTCCTAGGATACGTCTCCGGGTCCGTCTCCAATGAGGATCGATCTTATTAGTCTTAAAAAAATGCTTGAGCATGTACACAATTCCTTCTTCACAATTGCTACAAAAAGACTCAGGCTTCAAAAATGAAGTTCTCTCACTCTCCCAAAATCGCCAAAGAGTGGCTAAAATCCTCTTACGAAATGGGCAAAGCTTACAAAGCCTTAAAAGACACTTTGGCATCATATCACCAAAAAATTCACTCCATTTTCCCAATGCCTCCCATCCATGGCCAAGTTATATTGTTTTTATAGCCCAAAAATCCATAACCCACCTCCAAATACATAGGGATTTACAAATATTTGATCCCAAAGTTAATGGGATAAAATGTGGATAAAATCCATAAAAAAATGGATACAATATGGGAAAATATCCATACTTATACTTTTTTGTTTTAAAAACAATAAACAAAATTCAAAAAATAATATATATATATTTGTGTGTGTGGGGGGTGGTTAAAAAACCATAAAATAGTTTAGATTTGGTTTAATTTTGGCCAAAAAAGAGGTGCACCCATTTGGGGTAAAAAATCCGCTCCATACTAATATACAAATACTATATGTCATATCCCATAACAAGCGATGTCATTGGTGTAGTGGTTAAGGCCTTGTCAAAGGGGAAGGAGGAAACATGATTTTGTTGGCATGTGGTTCCATGGTTTGTGGTGGTTGATGAACATTAGTGGAGGCTTTTTTTTCAAGAAGAAAAAACCTGTCCTTGTTATTCATAATGAATCAAAGGGCATTTGTACACTTCAACTGCATCAACAGGTCACATGAATATGGCTTCCCATCTGGAGTTCCCAGCCAGGGGAAAGGGACATAAAACCAGCCACAAAAAGAACCCATTAGGATAACTGTCTCATCATGTGATGGAGACTGTTCATACTTTCACATCTATCGAGTACCAATCAGACTTGGAACAACATTCTAAAGAGGGACTCTCAAGTTCCCAAAACCAGCACAAATGACAGGAAAGATCCCATCAGTAACTCAGAGCAATACAAAAAACATGCAGAAAAAAGAGAGGTAAAAACCTCTAGACATGCTCAAAAGAGCTGGCAATGAACTGTGGATACACAAAGATTCTCAATATATTTCGTCATACATCCCTTTCCTTGAGGATATGAGAGGGCCTTTTTAGAAAGACGGTCAACTGTCATATTGTGTTCTCGATAGATGTGGGAGAAAGACAGCCCATGAAAGCTAGTAACTAGCATTTTGGTCTCCCGGCACCAGTGAACAAGAGCTGGTGAGGAGAGAGCAGTTGATCCCCTTGCCCAGTTTATGATGACCAGCGAGTCACCAAACACATGGACAAGGGGTATCCCCATCATATGGGAAGTGTGAAGGAGTGCCCAAAGACTGAGCAACTCCGCTTTGGTATTAGTACCATTTCCATCCCCCAGCGAGAACTCCAGAAAATGGGAATCATTGAGGAAGATGCAGAAACCAGCTCCAGCAGTCATATTATTTGATGCCCCATCAAAGTATCCACAGGGAAATGACAAGATAGGGGGATTCCCAATTAACTTGCTTCTGAATTTTTTAGGAACAGGCCCGTGGTTTGTTGACTGAATATATGATAAGATTTGCTGGATGATGCTATGAATGTTCCTCTTTTTACCTTCAAAAACTGCCAAGTTGCGTGCTTTCCACACCGTCCACATCATAATGAAGGGAAGCTGATAAAGAGGCGAGTTCTTGGGAATCTTACCAGCCCAGGTATTGAATATATCAGCAATAGGAGAACCCGAAACGCGAGCTGGGAGATCAAAAATATCACATATAGAGTCTGCCATAGATTTCCACACAAGACAGTACGAGAAGAGATGTTCACACGTTTCCTCATTTAAACAACAGAGTGGGAAAATACTCGGACCAGAGAAACCTCTTCTCTGCAAATTCTCCCATGTGAGAATTCTGTTGTGCAAAATGAGCCATATAAAGCAAGAAATCTTACGGGGCAGAGCCTTGTGCCAAATATGAAAACCATCAACCACAGTACCAGAGCATAAAGAGGAGCGCACAATGCAATCATAAGCATCCTTGGCAGTGATTGCAGCTCTACGGTGATTAAAGATCCATGCTAGTTGATCAGGGCAGTTTGTTAAATGAATACCTGCACCAGAAAGACTCGATATATAAGCATCCCAGCTGGTAGCAAAAGATCCACCGAGATCCAATTCAGCCGCTGTATACCAATAATGCTGTGCATAAGACAGAGAGTTGTGAGCCTGAGATAAAGTGCAGATGTTTAAATCTTCCAAGTACAAATGCAAATCCTCAGGGAGAGTGAAAGGAACGTGCAATCCCACTACTGGGTCAATTCCCAATAAGATACTATCACCATTTCCAACCTGCCACGCCAAGTGCTTACCCAGCCAAGGAATAACCTGTAGGAAACCCCTCCAAAATAAAGAGACATTTCGTGTGCCGAATGATTTGTTCCTGAGCCAATCAACAACCGATTGTCCTTTTAAATATTTAGTCTGCAGAACCTGGAGCCATAGGCCATTGGAGTTAAGGGTTCTCCATAAAACATTTAGTCACAGAGCTTGATTGAACCAATAGAGATTTTTGATACCCCAGCCACCATAATCTTTGGGCCGAGACAGGTCTTTCCAATTAGCCAAATGATACTTAAATGTAATATCAGAGGAACCCCATAGAAAATGGAACATAGCACTTCTGAGCTTCTGGAGAATAGTGTGAGGAATAGGGGCTAAGCCCATCCAATATACCGGAATGCTGGATAGAACAACATTAACAAGAACCAGGCGCCCACCAAGGGATAAGTATTTAAAAGACCAGTGGTTTATCCTCTTATTGAACTTTTGGAGTAACCAGAGCCAGTCATTCACTCTATAACTCAAAGGCTTCAAGTGGAAGCCCAAGTAGGTGATACCTGACTGAATAGGAAGCATCTTATAAGGCAGACAGGTTCTGAAGTCATTAAGAACGCTGTCATCAAAATTGTGGAAGAGCAAGCAAGATTTGTCAATATTAATCTTCATACCAGAGGCTTTGCAAAATGAGTCAAGGAGGACCTCGAATGCCAACCAGTCCTGTAGGGTTCCCGAGCCCATAAGAATAACATCATCCACGAAGAGGAGGTGGGATAGTGCAAGGGAAGGCGAACGTTTGATACCCCGAATGAGGCCCTTAGCTCTGGCATCCTTTATGAGTAAACTGAGACCTTCTATGACCAGGATGAAGAGAAGGGGGGATAAGGGGCAGCCTTGACGGATGCCACGGGAGGCCAAAAAGAATTTAGAAGGGGTTCCGTTGACCAAGACTGCAAAATTAGCAGTAGAAATGCAGCTCATAATCCAATTGACAGTAAGGAGAGGAACACCTATCTGTATAAGGATAAACCTGATATAGGACTAGTCAACACGATCAAAATCCTTAGTGAGATCTAGCTTGAGAACAAAAGCACAGGCATTCTTGGATTTGACTAAGTGAAGGACTTCCTGAACAATACCAATGGGCTCAATTATTTGGCGGTCTTTGAGGAAACCGAATTGCTCTTGTGAGATACCCAGATCGAGAAAGGGCTTAAGTCTGCTAGCGATGACTTTGGTAATGAGCTTATAAAGAAGATTACATAAAGAGATGGGTCTGTAATCCGCAAAAGATCAAGGCTTATCCTTTTTTGGGATAAGAGCAATAAAGGTAGAATTCAGAGATAGGGGAATGTGCCCAGAAATCCGATTCGAATCCACCATCTGACATAAAATGGGCCCTAAAAGATCAAAAAAGTGCAAGTAAAATTCAACCGGCCATCCATCTGGACCCGAACTACGGTCCTTTTTAAAATATTTCAGGGAGAGTTCAATCTCTTTGAGTTTGACCTGTGATGTGAGGCTGGAAGAGTCCTCAGAGGCAATCATCCTAGGGAAGAGAGAGATCACCCTAAGCTGATGGTGAAGACAGGTAAGACCCTCATCCTTGAAGATAGTCTCAAAGTAGGATTTTCCAAGATCCTTTAATGGGCCTTCTTCATTAATGATGTTACCATCATCATCCTCAAGAGACTATGTTTTGTGTCCTCCTGCCAGAAGCAATCATATGAAAGAACTTAGTGTTAGTGTCCCCATGTAAGGCCCATTTAAGTCTACTCTTGAGTTGCCAAGAGAGCTGCAAATGTTCCAATATCCTTTGTCGTTCGGCACTAAGATGAGAAAGGTGTGCAGATTGTTCCTTAGTGAGAATACCAAAGGCTAGGATGGATTCGATGGCCTGATCAAGATTGTGAGATTCTCGATCAAGAAGAGTAGACTTTTCCTTAAACCAAATCTTGGAGTCGTACTTGAGGGAACGTAGGGTCTGGCACAGATCCTCCATGGCAGAAAAATTGTTCACATTCGAGTGGAGACCCCACCAGTTAGAGAACTAGTCAATGAAGTCAGGGTTCTCCAGCCATGATCGGTTGAATTTGAATGGATAATTGAAGGGACCTTTAGGTGGATTCCATTCAAAGAGAATAGGAAAATGGTTAGAGATGAGAGAGAAATTAATCCAAGTTCTGTAGGTCCCAAGAGAAGGAAGCAAATCTTTGGAGATGAGAAAGTGATCCAAGCGTTTACATATACCTTCCACACCAGTTCGCCCATTACGCCAAGAAGGGCCAATAGAAGGAGGAGCAACATCCACCAGGCTGGTAGCATCAAAAAGGGAGAGGAAGTGGTCGGATTGATGGTCCAAAGATGCCTTACCTCCCCAGATCTCAGAAGGGTGGAGAGTGAGATTGAGATCACCCGCCAGGACAAGATGGGGAAGGGTAAGAAGGCCACCAAGGAGAGCTTTATCCCAGAAAGGTACCCTATCCTTGTAAGGGCCGTATACATTCAGAATGTGGATAGGGTCTGGAAGGCCACGAAAGGAGGCAAGGAGTTAAATACCAGCAAAGGTGTGGTAGGCCTTGCACTTAACCTTTAAAGGATTCCAGGCCGAGAGAAGGCCCCCCGATAAGCCTCGAGAACTGGTAGCACAGAACTCCCAGGAGGGGAGAACCTTCGAGAAAGCAAATAGGGCTGGCGAAACATTGCACATAGTTTCCTGGAGTAAAATCATATCCGGTTTCAGGGATTTGATAAGGGAACAGAGGCTGAGTGTCTTAGGCCTGCCCCCAAGGCCCCGGATATTGAGGGAAAGAATAATCATTAAGTCAGATCCGAAGGGGGTGGACTTGCTCTAAGACCCCGAGAAGGATAACCAATATCAACTTCACTAAGACAATCAGAAAGGGGTATATACGGAGGAGAACCCAGTGAGTTTTCAACACGTGACCCCCTTTTCCCCTTATGTTTCCTGACGGTGACGTTTGCAAACCTGATCGAGTTGAGAGGTAGGGTTGAATGGGAATGTGGAGTCGAGGCAGTGAAGATGGATAGGGATTTCTTGAGGGAGGGGTCCGAGAAGGATGGTGAAGAGGTGGGACTCGATCGTGGTTGAACCTGTAAGGGAGAGTGGGGCAACGGGTTAGTATGAGGAGTAGAAAGACTCGGAGGGGGATGATGTAGGGTAAGGGGAGGAAAGTCCACCAGAGAATCAAGAGCCAAAGTGTCAGAGGGAGGGCTCTCCGAATGTGCAGATAGGGACAGCAGGTTCGGAATAGGGGAGCCAGCCACGTTAGTAGAAGAAGCCAAAGGTGGTCCAGGGGAAGGGGGGACCAGTGCAGAGTTACCAGGGGACGATGGAATCGGAGCATCTTGGTGTGAATTAATCAAACTGTCAACCTCCTCTAAAAAGGACTCAGGAACGATAACATAATGAGGAGAGGATACAACATTATTACCTGAAGGAGAATGAGTGGATCCCCGATGACGAGTAGATGGCACAGGCGAGAGGTGCAAATTGGAATCTGAGAGACTGCCGTCAGAGATCCTGTGAGAGCATGAGTCCCTTAGATGTCCAACAGAGCGGTAGCTGCTACATCTAAAAGGGACGTGTAGGTAGTCAAGCCGTTGAATCAGCAGACGTTCATTGCACAAGAGTTCGACCTCTGCAGGCAAGCCGCGTGAAATGTCCAGTTCGACGAGAATCCGACCAATCCACTTGTCATATACATGAAGAAAATCCTCTTCAACAGAAACAAATCTACCAATAGTATTACCAATCCCCTCCAAGATAGTCTTGCTCCACAGAGGATATGGGAGTTGCGGCAAGAGAACCCATAAATGCCGCTTGACAATCTTCTCCTTAAGGGGGTCAAAATTTTGGTGCCATCGCCCCAAGACCAAAGATCCCTTCCCAACATGCCAAATGCTGTCTAAAACCCTGGTACAATGGTCAGGGTCGAGAAAAACAAAAACGATACAACCCTTGGAGAGAAGGCTTATACGGCGGGATGTAATTGAATAAAGGCTTCCAGTTTTCAGTTGCCAATGAGACCCATGACTCCTTATCCATCTTACAATACTCCAGGCGCCCAATCAAGGCTCGAGAACACAGCGTGTGGACACGGTCAAGAAAAATATCATGACCCAGCACAAACCGGTAGCGCTCTGAAGATGCCTTAATACATTTGGATCGTCACTTCCTGCGAAAACGTGACTTAACCCCCGAGTCATCCATCCCGAGGGGAGACAAAGTTCACCAAAAATCAGAGGGTATCAAGAAACCACAGCGAAAAACCCCAGGAACAGGAACAGGAGGACCTAGTCATGTGACCAGAGGGAAAACCGATGAACACCCCCCATCAAACCCCCCCCTAAAAGAAGGAAGAAAATTCCAAAGACCAAGGAGATACCTGTGAGGCGAATGTCAACGACAGAAGGTACCAGAGGTAGAAGAATGACAGAAGCAAAACTGGGGGAGGAAGAAAACCACTCGAGGGAACAAGTAACCCACAGGCAAACCTGTGGCAGAGGCCACAAGTCAACCCTAAATCGAGAAACCCGAAAATGATAAAAAAACCATGCAAAGGTGGTGTATAAGACGTGAAAGATAACGTCAGACCGAGGCCACAACGAGAGCAATATCCTTCCCACTTTTTATTTAACGCTTGGTTGGTACTAGTCCCCCATTGAAGGGGAGGGACTCCAAGCCAGGCCACAGAACCCCAGGACCACGAACAATTGCAGAGATACCCTAGCAAGAAAACCAGGCAAGGGACAGGTCAAAAGATGGATGAGAGGAACAGCAGATGAAAAACCAATAAAGAACAAAGGCATTCCCGAAGACAAGAGCAGTGAGAGCTTAACACCCTGAGTACCCAGCAAAGAAAAGCCTCCACTCACAGGTACGAAACCCCATGTGCCATACAAGCAAGGGTACATCAAAACAGAATGGGAAGAGAGCTGGTAACAGCAAGGAGAAACAGGGAGCACCGAGTGACAAGCCCTCCATTGCAAGTCCCCCACCTTGCGCACATAATTTTGTCTACCGCATCTGCGTGGCCCAAAGGCGCTCTCTTTCATGCATGCATGCTTAGTGGAGGCTTGGACTATGGTACTTTCCCGAGTAGTAGGAGCATTTTCCTTAAACATGAGATTATGCAAAATATTATTAATTGGAATTCATTTAAAAGCAACCACGTTTTCTTTTCTATATTGCATGTTGTGATCCGTCCACAGTAAAATATCTATATCCTCGGGTCCAACCAGCCTACCCATCCCTGCTATCAATCCAAGAATTTCAATCCTTTCTACCCATCCCTGCCATCAATCCAAGAATTTCAATCCTTTCTTCTAGATTGGAAGGCTCCAAGAGAAGCGTTGTAGTATCCTCGACCAACAATCCAATGTGAGCATTCTGTCGTTTGAACGTTGGCAGAGGCTTGGACTATGGTATATGCATACAATTTAATGTATGGTTCATTGGCAAGATATGATATGGGATATAGTTTTGTGGTCTGCTAATTTTGTATAATGGTTACAATATAACATAGATATATGGGGGTCGAGGGCTAAGCCTTGAGCCTGATCTTTTTCCAAATTATAACATATTAAAATACAAATAGTGGAGGCCTCTACCTTTTTCCAAATTATAACATATTCAAACATAAATAGTGGAGGCCCCTCTATAGGTGTAAGCAAAAATTGTGGCAATCTTGGCTAGGGGATATTATGGAGGCGTTGGGATGATAGGAGGTTTGGGGTTTGATCCTCCTCAACTATATAAATTTTAGTAAACTATCCAACAAACTTCTAATTGAGATGCCACATGGCAGACCCTGATTGGTTCACTTGTCAACCTACTAGAGGCCTACCCATCTGCCATGTCACCTCCATGTGGGCTACTATAGAGCTTCCACGTCACCATTATGTCGATTGTACATGCCAACCAGGTTGAATCCTACCACGTGGCACTCTGTGAGTGTTCCAGATCAGCTCCATACATGTCATGTGTCACCCTTGCAATGGTGCCAATGTGGCACCCCTTTTTTTCTTCCAAATTTTACTTGTTTTGTCGAAAGTTCAGAACTGAATAACTTTCACGTCTGGAGTCCGTTTTGCACGAAATGAACGTTCCCATAAATCTCTCGCTGAGCTCTACCTAAATAAAAGATTCTATTTTTAATTTGAAGATTTTTATTTTGATCAATCTCGGAGACCCTCCTGGATCAAACCTTCCCACTGAGAATCTTTTGGACCACCAAAATCCTGAGTCATTCAAAATTCAAGTGATGACATGTTCATCTCTCTTGTCCCATATCATTTGTACATTCTTCCTGAAACCTGTACATTTGACTAATCCTAATAACAATCTACACTGCACTGACATTGTTAAGTACATTAATCCATTTTTCAACCAAATCTACATTCAATATTGTCAGAACCAACCATATATTGCTGATCAGTAGGATGTTGAATATCAAAATTGAACATATGAAAGAGATTGTCTCCATGCTTATGTTTTATCATAGGAACACTATAAACCATAATAGATGTGTTGTGATGCAACAACACTTCCTTTTCATGCTTAGGATTCTTTTCTTCATTAAATTGCATAGACATAAGTTCCAAATTCCGACTTGCATTAACGACCCTTTTTTAGTTGTTGTGTAGCTCCCAATTATTTGCCATTTTTAAATGAATGCGAATGTACTATATACTCAATTCATTCTTTAAACAAATGATACTGATTATGTTCTCTATAGAAGATTTCCTTTCGATCATATAAGTACGGGCTACCCAACACAATTCCATAGATATCTAGTGGAACCACATCAAATTCAACTTCATCTACAAAATTGGATGTTATTGAAAAATTTAGATCACATTGTTTTTTTACTTATAATCTGTTATCTTTGCATACCCAAACTAATGGATAAGGTTTCCTATGTGGTTTTTTTGTTAAACCCAACTGCTTAACTACTTTTTCTAAATTGAGATTATCTTGGGATCCACTATTTATGAATGTGTCGATCTTAGTTTGTTTGTAATTACCCTTACAAGAAACAATGCATTCCTTTTTCTATCCTTATAACTTACATGATATTTAGAAGTAGAAGCACATGAAGAATCAATATTAGAATCATTGCCAACAATAGATTTATGATTGTTATCTTTGTTTTGTCCTAAAAATACGATTGAAGGTCCTCAACGATAACCGTGGCCTTTTTCTTCTCTTTCTGATCCTTAAACCACTTCAATTTCAATCTTGGATGTAGTACCCACACTTTTCCTCTTCGTTCCCTTTCTTTTGACAATGTGAGCATGTAGTCCTCTTATCACCTTTCCTCATTGTAGTTGTACGCTTACTTTTTCTTTGCTTTTTTTGACTGGTTGGATTCACCTAAAGAAAATTTATCATGAGTACTCTTCCCTTTGGATTCAATGTGCGTAGCTTGCACACATACCTCGTCAAGGTAGGATTAAACATAAGTATTGTATGACGCAAATAACTATATAATCCTCCAATAAACTTGAGAAGAGATTCTTGAGTGTAAAGAGGTATACCCAAAACTAAAGCTCTCTTTCTGAATTCCTAAGTGTATTCTTGTACATTCTAAACTTTACATTGCCTTAACTTTTTCCAATCCATCATGGCTTGTTGTATGTAGCCTAATGGGTATAATTGTTTTTTTAGTGTAGCTGTAAATTCATACCAGGAAGAAATAATTTTACCTTTTGTAAGGAGGTCTTCATGTGTCTTACTCTCCCACCAAATGAGAGCACTGTCTGCAAGACACCAAGTAGCCAACTAGATATTTACACTATCATTTGCAAGTTTCTATATCATGTAATACACCTCAATCTGCCTGATCCAATCATCTAGCTTTTCTGCGTTAAGTTCACCATTATACATAGGCAAATAAAACTTAATATCAAGTTTCAAATAAGGTAAATCAGACTTAGCCTTCTCAGGTTGTTTCTTTGAACTTGAAGAAGCAGCACTAGAGATTTCAGAAGAAGAAGAAGATGATGGAGAAGAAGGCTCATAAGGGTCTCATCCTTTTCCTAAAGCATTCTTCTCTTCTTTCTCCTTCTTTGTTTTCTTCTTTTCCAACCTCTCTTGATAATCTGCAAACAATTTTTCTACTCTGTCTGCCATTTGATATAAAGCCTTGCAGAAGGCCTTCTCATCTTCTTCTCGGTATTCTCCATCTGTCATTTTCTTTCTTCGATGTCCACTCCCAATCTATAGATTAAATGCCTCAAGCACACCTTTTCCAAGCTTTAGCTTAAGCCTTGTTAACATTCACAAACTCACAATGCAATGGTTAAACTGCTCTGATACCAAACTTGATCCGAAAATGACAGGATCTTTATAACCATTAACTTGCATGTGGATATTTGAATGATTAAACTCAGTAAAAAGGATTTAAATGGAAAAATTAAAGAGCTTAATTGAAGCAAATAAACACATAAAAGAGATGCAAACCATGGAATTTGTAGACAACAGGTGATAATGGAGTTCTCCCCTCTTGGGATACGTCTCTGAGTCCATATCCAATGAGGGTGGATATTATTAGTATTCAAACAAAAATGCTTGAACATGTACAAAATGCATTCTTCATAATTGCTACAAAGAGACTTAGGCTTCAAAAATGAAGTCCTCTCACTCTCCCAAAATCTCCCTAGAGTGGCTAAGAAGCCTTTTACAAAAAAATCAATGCTTACAAATCCTTCAAAGGCGCGTTGACATCATATCACCAAAATATTAAATGCATTTTCCCAATGCCTCCCATCCATGGCCAAATTACATTGTTTTTACAGCCCAAAATTCCATAACCCACCTCCAAATACATAGGGATTTACAAATATTTGATCCCAAATTTTAATGGGATAGAATCCATAAAAAATGGATACAATATGGGCAAATCTCCATACTTATACATTTTTGTTTTATAAACAATAAACACAATTTGGAAATAATATATATATATATATAAACTATTATATGGTTTTTTAACCCCATATATATATATATATATATATATATATATATATATATATATGTATGTATGTATGTATGGGGTAAAAAAACCATATAATAGTTTAGATTTGGTTTAATTTTTGGCCAAAAAGGAGACTCACCCATTTGGGGGTAAAAACCCACTCCATACTAATATAAAAAAATTATATGCCTATCCCATAACAAGCGGCGTCGTTCGTGCGATGGTTAAGGCATTGCCAAAGGGGGAGGAGGTCACAGGTTCAAACCCATAGACCTCTCCCCAAAACAAGTTTTTTTTAGCATGTGGTTCCACGGTTTGTGGTGGTGGTTGAATGTTAGCGGAGGCTTGGACTATGGTGTAGGAATATGGTAAAACGCATGGTTCGTTGGGAAGATGACATGGGATATAGTTTCATGGTTTGAAAGTTCTGTAGAATGGTTACAATATAACATAGATATATGGGGGTCGAGGTCTAAGCCTTTGGCCTGGCCTTTTTCCAAATTATAACACATTCAAACATAAATAGTGGAGGCCCCTCTATAGGGGTAAGCAACAAATTTTTCCAAATTATAACATATTCAACATAAATAGTGGAGGCCCCTCTATAGGGGTAAGCACCAATTGCAGAAATCTTGTGTAGTGAATATTGTGGAGGCTTTGGGAAAATAGGAGGCTGGGGGTTTGATCCTCCTCGACTCCATAAATTTTGGTAAACTGTCCAACAAACTGCCAACAAGGATGCCACATGGTAGGACCTGATTGGTCTACTTGTCAACCTACCAGAGGTCCACCTATCTTCCATGTCACCTCCACGTGGGTTGTTGTAGAGCTACCACGTCACCATTCTGTCAACTGCACATGCCAACTGGGTTGCATCCTACCACGTGGCACTTTCTCACTTTTCCAAATCAACGTATTACATGCCATGTGTCACCCTTGCAGTGGTTCCATGTGGCACCCTGTTTTTTTGCTAAATTTTACATGTTTCCCTGAAAGTTCAGGACTGAATAATTTTCATGTTCGGAGTTCGTTTTGCACGAAACAAACATTGCCAGAAATCTCTCATCGAGATCTACACAGTTTCATTATTATGTTCTTAATTTGAATACTTTAATTTTGATCAATCTTGGAGATCCTCCTCGATCACACCTAAATAATTATGCCAATGCTAAAGCTTGTATGGGGCTCATCAAGTATGACTAGCACGACTAGACATTAACCTATACACACTATAAAAAATCCAAGCTATCATCATTACATTAAGACCTTGAATATTTGCACTAACACTTGGTGCACTATTTTTGAGGTATGCTCACTTAGATCATTTTAAAAAATATTTTAAAGTACTACTTTTATTTTGGAAAAATAGTTTTGCACTAATACTATTTGTTATCTACATATTTTCTGATTTTTATATATTGATTCCATCATTTAGGCATTCAAAGGGTGCACTAACATGGACATATACCTTATCATTCGCTGGAAAATAAAATGCCAATGTTATAAAAATTCAAAATTGAGTTGGTTGTGAACAATTTAAATAAATGAAATTTATATATTTAGAAAGGCGATTCAATTTCCTATGTTTTATATTTTTAATTGGAAGCAAGATTCATTGCGTAGGTGTATTGTCAAAATACCCATGTAAGATAAATGATATGTGTTTTTAAGTTCTGTTGCATCTAATGTGTAAAAATATACCATCATTAGCTTGCACTCAGCCAACAACATAGACTCAAATCGATTACGTTCATTCACCAACATAGTTGAGCAACAATAATATATTAAAATATCACCTTATAAAATAAATATAATAAAGGTTTTAAATGGGGGCCTCACTTCATTAAACTCCAACATGAACCAAATTTGATCAAGAAAACAACCATATATATTGCATTATAAATGATAGAACTGATATTAACTCAAATCCCCTTTACAATAATTACAAACCCATAGGGACATCGACACTCAACAATGAACATTACCACAATACCAAGAACTACACCAACACCCGAAAACATAACCAACACCCCTCTAGCCTAAGTATTTACATTATATAGTATTGTGCCTTAGGGTTGGAATGTACATTCAAAATGTGTAAGACCATTCATATATTTCTAATCTCAACTTGGTGAACTTGTTGTCATCCGCTTCTACTCCATCTGAGTGTCTTCTTCCCTTTGCCACACCACATTTTCCTCATCGATAATCCTTTGTATTGATCTAGATCTAATATCCCTTTAGTGCCAAGGCTCCTTAATGCTAATAACAATCTATACTTTACATGTCGTGACTTCAATTTATTTTGTTTTTTGAATTTGCACCACTCTATCCTTTCCTATTGCTAAATGTGTCTTTATTCAAAAATTCAAATTAATAGGCCCAATAAATGATATGCATGGATTTGTTTTTGGTAATTGGACTTCCTTACAATATCCAAGAGACAATTCTTAAATCTCCCTATTTGCTTTCAGACCAAACTAGGACCAAATAATATTTTTCCTTATAATTGATCCATATGGATTTGACTTTTCAGCTATGAAGCTATTATGGTTATTTTAATCCAAATAATTGTATATAAAAATATCTTAGCCAACCAAAATCCAATTACAATTATGGAATTAGTTTATTTCAACATCATGTGATATTGAATTATAATTTTATTTATATTTTTTCTAAAAAAATATAATTTTCCATTTATTCATAAATTCAACAAAAATTGAAATTAGTAAACCATTCAAGCTAACTTCCCTAATTTATAGTTGTTAGGATATTTAGACACTTAGGAGTTAATTAAGATCAACTTGTGTAATATATCCGTTAGGTAAAAGTGTGTTTCATTAGTATGCATTTGTAAATATTCTGATCCGACGGTCACGATATGTTCTAGACATAGAGTGATCCGACAGTTCAACTTCTCTTAGATCATACCTACCGTTGATCTGTGGCTTAACACCTGATTGGTATATGATCTCTATTTAAAGAGCATAGAGGGTCCTTGGCTAGTTGATCGATGATGAGAAGCTCATGTAACTTTCTTTATTTTGCATAATAAATTGCTCCAAGTAGCTATTTGGCTGGGGCTGTGGACTGTTTCCCTCTCGAGGGTTTTAACCACATGACAAACATTGGTGTGTTGATCTGTGATCTATTTGTGTGAAGCATTTTTTGAAGGTGTTCGGTCTTTTGGGAGTACCCTATGTACCCGAAAATGGTATCAGAGCTTTTATGAAGAGTCGCTTTCGGTTTTGATCAAGATCTGGAGCCGATGTTGCTGAAACTTTGAAAGGGTTTCTGGTTCTAGATTTTCTCTGCATTTGTGGCCTGTGAGAGCTGTTCCATTGCGTCTGGAGCACCGTTTCCATTGGGAAATAGTTTTCGTTTCACCGAAAACCATTTCCTTTTGTTCTAGAAACACCCATTTCGGAAAATCTGAAGGTATAATGTTACAGTGACGGATTTGTTTTTTTTAAATCTCTCATATTTTATCAGTTTATTATTATATCTTTTATGTTTTAGTCTTGGACTGTTGTTTTCCTTGACTGCGTATGTTCTTTGCCGTGCACCTTGCGCGATCGCGGCGAATCAGAAACAGTAAGGGAAAGTTTTTTTCTTGTCTTCTTGACTACGTATGCTCTTTGCTGTGCACCTTGTGCGATCACGACAAATCAGAAACAACGAGAAAACTTGAAAATGTAGACTTTTCAAGTAAGCTAACCAAGATCTAACTCCATTGTGTGGAAAAAAAGTTTTTTTTTTCGTTTTTTTTGTGATTTGCAGGGAAAAAAGCAAGCATGGAAAACGAGAGAGGAGAAAAAAAAAAGAAAAAAAAATAAGTAGCCCCCTTCCTCTTTCCATACTATTACGTACCTTTTAAACTTAGCTCACTTGGTCCAAAGTTGCTTTACACCTTGATAAGTCTTGAGTTCAAGTCTTATTAAGCTACTTTTTAGTGTTTGCAATTTCTATTTTCAAGTTACTTTATTGTAAAAGTGCTTCTCACATAAATAAAATAAAATAAAAGTGAGTCACTTAAGTCTTTTAATTTATTATCGCACTATTTAAAAGTCACATTATTGTAAAAGTGAACATCACTTATTTTACAAAAGTGATTCACTTCAAAGCAACTTTATTGTAAAAGTGATTGTCAAAGGTTGATCTTGGGAAGAGGGGGCTTTTTTTTTTTAGTTGGTCAAGTTAATATCTGTCACGTCACTATTGGGGACATCTTCAACATTTTCTTTGATCAAGCATAACTTCATCATCCAGAATCAGTTTTAAGCGCCGGTTTTTTTAAAATCGAATATTTTTTCGAGCTCCTTGCATCCAAACAGTTAGTTTCTGTTCTTTCAGCCATTATTTTACAGTATGGCAGCCGCTTGTGATGTTATACTTACAAGTTCTAACTATCTCTCATGGAAATCTCGTATGGAAGATGTTCTACGAAGTAGGGGACTTTTTAGGATAACCTCAGGGAAAGAAACAAAACCCACTGATAATGATAAGAAAATTAAATGGGAAAATAGATGTGATGAAGCTCATGGATTGATTGGGATGTCAATCTCTATTGATTTGCGATTCCACATATCTGACATTGATGAACCTGATAAAGCTTGAGAAAAGTTGGAATCTGTGTTTGGTAAACACAATGAAATTCGGGGTCATCAACTCGAGAATGAGTTGATTTCCTTGAATCCAAATGATTTTTCATGCATTCAAGACTATTTATCTAAGTATAAAACTCTTAGACTCTTATGTGCAGAATGCAAGATTAAGAAAGAAGACAAACAATGTATTTATCATATTCTTTCCAAACTTGGACCTGCATATTCTGTTTTTGTATCTACATTCTACTCCATGAAAGAATCCTTGATTGTATCTAGCTATCAAGAGCCTAGCCTTGAATCCTTTTGTGATTCCTTAATTAGAGAGCAAGATAAGCTCATTCATCTTGGAATAATGAACAATGCAGATACATATGGGAAAACCTTATTGTCCCAACAGAAAGAAAAGTCCAATCCTGCCAAGAAATAGAATTTTCGCAATAATAAACAAAACAGCAAGGGTCCCAAACCCTCTCAGTCAGCTCCCTTAAAAAATGACAAAGGATCCAAGCAAAAAGGAAAGAAGACTGAGCGTCATTGCAATTTTTGTGGGAAAGATAATCACGATGAATCTAAGTGTTTTAAGAAGATGGTAGCCTTGGAAGCAGCAATGAAGAAGCACCACATCAGCCTAGATTCGTCTTCAGAATCTAACTCTCATGGACATGCACTTTGTGCTTCTGGTTACTCTTATACTGCATCTTCTTCTTCTACTTCAAATGAATGGCTCATTGATTTTGGAGCATCTTATCATATGGCTAAGGATAAAGCCATCTTTTCTACTATGCATGAATGTAACACCAACCAAATATTTATTGGTGATGATAGATCTCTAAGTGTTGTAGGATCTGGAATAGTTCCAATAGAAAATGGTCATTTCAGTGATGTACTATATGTTCCAAAAATTTCCTGCAATTTGTTATCAGTCTATCAAATTACTCATTCAGGTGAAGGTAAAACTGTGACGTTTACACCTCACTAACTTGTAATCAAGGATTTTAAAAATCCTCAAAATATCCTTGCTACTGGAACTGTTAATGATATTACCAGGTTATACAAATTTAACAACTTTGGGTCATCACCTTTTCCTTCAGTTTTTGTTGCTCATAGTGATAACTTGAGCAAACCTTGGCATGAGCGATTTGGTCACTTAAATTATCGCTCATTGCAACAACTATGTAAAGACAATATGGTGACTGGTCTTCCACTAGTATCTTGCCAGGATGGTGTTTGTTCCAGTTGTGTACTCGAAAAACATCATCGGGACAGTTTTGACAAACGTGCCTCTTGGCATGCCTTGGGTCCCTTGGAGCTTGTGCATGGTGACTTGTGTGGCCCTCTTCCATCTGCTTCCTTTTCTGGTTTCAAATATTTCTTAACTTTCATTGATGACTACTCCAGACGCACTTGAGTTTACTTCATAAAACTTAAGAGTGAAGTATTTAACATGTTCTTAGCCTACAAGGCTCTTGTTGAAAAAATTCTAGTCATCAAATTATTAAGTTAAGATCTGATAATGGAGGAGAATATGTTAACAACAAGTTCACTACTTTTTGCACTGAACAAGGAATCCAACAACATCACACTGTTCTATATACACCACAAAAAAATGGTGTAGCTGAAAGGAAGAACCGCACTTTAAAAGAAATGGCAAATTGTATGATCCAATCTAAGGGACTAAGTCTTCAATATTGGGCTGAGGCCATAAATTGTGCAAATTACATAGTTAATCGCACACCCACTAAATTTTTATAGGGTATAACACCGGAAGAAGCATGGATTAAAATTAAACCAGATGTAAGTCACTTTCGTGTGTTTGGTTGTGAAGCATGGGCTCACATTCCAGATGAAAAACAGAAATCATTGCAGCCTAAAAGTGAAAAGTGCATATTTGTTGGATATTCTGAAGATGTAAAAGGTTGTAGACTTCTTCAACCACATTCTCATGATATAATCATTAGAAGAGATGTTAAATTTGATGAAAATCTCTTGGCCTGAGAGTCTAACTTGGCGGGTGTGCCATCTTTGGTTTGCGAGCCTGATTTGGCGATTGTGACTTCTTCTTCTTCTTCTTCCAGCTTCCTTGACAGGTTTCCAACTCTAGTTTCTGATGATGACAGTGAGGATGAAAATCCACCTCTGCATGCTCATGTTCCTCCAATTGCACTAGCACCAATACTTTCTCGATGGGTCCATTCAACATGTGAAGCAGTTGGTGATCTTGCCGATGATCCTGGAGATTAATGTCGAACACGTTCTCAGTTTCAGCGAGCCTATTCTCTTTTAGCTCAAGTTTCTGAGAATCATGATCTAGAAACTTTTGCAGAAGCTTCAGAAAATACAGATTGGGATGCAGCTATGGATGAAGAATATCATTCCTTAATGGCGAACGATACTTGGGATCTTGTTCCTCTTCCAAAAGGAAGAAAACTTGTCAGATGTAAATGGGTCTACAAAACTAAGTATGCATCAGATGGAAGTGTTGAAAGAATTAAGGCAAGGTTAGTTGCCAAATGTTTTTCCCAAGTTGAAGGGATTGACTACAATGAAACCTTTGCCCCTGTAGCAAAAATGAACTCCATCCACCTTGTTCTTTCCCTTGCAGCCTTACATAATTGGGAAGTCCATCAAATGGATGTCAAGTTTGCCTTCTTCCATGGTGATTTACATGAGGAAATTTACATGGAACAACCTCCTGGATATGTTCAGAATAACTCTAGCCTTGTTTTTCTCCTCAAGAAATCCTTATATGGCCTTAAGTAAGCTCCTAGAGCTTGGTATGCCAAAATGGATAGCTTTCTCCTTAACACTGGTATTTCTAGATGCCATTCTGACCCCAATGTCTATACCAAGAAAGTAGGAAACCATCTCATCATACTTGTTCTTTATGTTGATGATATTATCCTTACTGGTAGTGTGACCTTAACCTTATAACGCATGTGAAATCCAGTCTTAAGCAAAATTTTGAAATGTCAGACTTAGGACATTTGCATTATTTTCTTGGTCTCCAAGTCTTGCAAACCAAAGAAGGAATCTTTCTTTCCGAGTCTAAGTATGCTTGTGACCTTCTTCGTCGCTTCCACATGGAAGATTGTAAACCAGCCCCTTCTCCCTTCTAGTCTAGAGTCAAACTTTCTGCCACTTGTATTTCCCCTGAAGTAGATGCTACCTTGTATCATCAGCTTGTTGGTAGTCTTTTATACTTGATTCATTCCCATCCTGACCTTTCCTTTGCCGTTGGTCATGTTGCCCGTTATATGCAAACTCCTCATGAAAGTCACTGGACTGGAAAGCAACAAAAAGAATACTTCAATATATTTGAGGTATAATTCAATTTGGGATTCATTACAGTACAGGGCAGAAACCTTTGTTGGTTGGTTTCACTGATTCAGATTGGGCCGGTGATCCTAATGATCGAAAGTCTACTGCAGGTTATGTTTTCATTCTGGGATCTAGACCTGTCACTTGGGCTTGTAAGAAACAACAAGCTCTTGCTCTTTCTTCAACAGAAACAGAATATCGAGCCATAGTTAATGCCAGTCAGGAATCTTTATGGCTTCGACAGATCCTTTCAGAGTTTGGATTTGAGCAGTAGCAGCCTACTCCACTTTGGTACGACAATCAAAGTGCCATCAAAC
>LPNX010103833.1:171081-221223 GCA_001517045.1 Pseudotsuga menziesii | reverse complement strand
ATCCGTTAGGTAAAAGTGTGTTTCTTTAGTATGCATTAGTATTCATTTGTAAATATTCTAATCCGACGGTCACGATATGTTCTAGACATAGAGTGATCTGACGGTTCAACTTCTCTTAGATCATACCTACCATTAATCCGTGGCTTAACACCCGATTGGTCAATGATCTCTATTTAAAGAGCATAGAGGGTCCTTGGCTAGTTGATCGATTATGAGAAGCTCATGTAACTTTCTTTCTTTTGCATAATAAATTGCTCCAAGTAGCTATTTGGCTGGGGCCGTGGACTATGTCCCTCTCGAGGGTTTTAACCACGTGACAAACATCGGTGTGTTGATTTGTGATCTATTTGTGTGAAGTGGTTTCTGAAGGTGTTTGGTGTTTTGGGAGTACACTGTGTACCCGAACAATAGTTTATATATATATATATATATATATATATATAAATATGCACATGTTAATAAATTAAAATAGTCTTATATGATGAAAATGGTTTATTGTAGACCATGCAATCTCAAAACCTCCTTAAAAACAACGATGTCACAAAACTTTCATCAAAGCCCCTTTTTCTAATGTTACGAAAAAGATCCATTTTGAAAAATATTGAATCCAATCCATATGTATGTAAATGTCATTTTCTCTTTGTGTACAAGGAAACCCAATACAAAGTCCATAAATATATCTTCCCTTTGAGTTTTGTCTCCTCTTTGCTAGCTAGATCCTATACCTTATTTACAATCTGAATGGTCACTGCATTCTTAACCTTGGTAAACAATATATGCAAACTTGTGTCTCAACTATTAGGGAGACTTGAGAAAGTAAGAATTAAGCAGGTTCTTTTAAGATTACAGTCACAAGAATGACAAGGAGTGTGGTAAAATGGCATAGAATAAGTTGGACCATAATCATAATTATAAGCACACTATGAAAACTTGTGTCTCAACTATTAGAGAGACTTGAGAAAGTAAGAATTAAGTAGGCTCTTTTAAGATTGCAGTCACAAGAATGACAAGGAGTGTGGTCAAATGACATAGAATGAGTTGGACCATAACAATAATTATAAGCACATTCGAGTCCCTCAATAAATTATGTGAGCGTTACATGTTGCTTTTAGTGGAAAATTCTCTTTTAGGCTTGGGACTCTAGTGCCACTGTTCACACTTCAGCTATGCCTTAATAACTTTGAAATATTAATTCATCGAGATTAATTTGTAAATTCTACCATAACAATTATGCGTAAAGGATAATAAAATAGATTATTTATCATAGCTGCCGCTTTGGCCGAGTAGTTAAGGTGTGTGCTTGCAACATGTTCGCGAGTTTTACTTTGAGAGAGAACTGATATGATTAAAAGGTGTAGACAAAAGGTTTGGAGTTGGCTAGACTATAGACCATTTGTACCTTTCATGACAAGTTTGGATAGAATACAACAACACAATTTGCTGTTGAAAATGAGATTTTCAGTGTTGAAATTGCAATTTTTATTGCAGAAATGGATTTAGGACCCTCGATTACCTTCAGGGCACCTCAATTATACAATTCCAATAACTGAAAACTGCCAAATGAAGAATTCCCACCGGGTTTTGGCTAGAAAACTCACCGAATTTGAGATGCAAATGGTCAAGAGTTTAGTTTACACCAAAATGTTTTGGAAAAATTTGGAAGAAGTTAGAAAATAAAATCAACATTTAATAAAAAGATTAGATTGGGTTGGTTAGGTAAGGATGGAGATGGAGATGGAAAGTGAAAATATATTAAATAATATTAGAAAATCAATAATTGGGGCAAGTCACGAGGATTTGAAGTGATGATCTTTATTTACAACATGTTTTTTACATTAACTAAATTACCAATCAAACTACACCTTACAAACTTAATTAGTTATTTTTAAGTTCAATAATTTTCTAATAAGTTTAGTAAAATAATATAATAACCTGTTTCCTTAATCACACTCATTGTCTTCTTTTAATTTGAAATATGTGTACAAACTTTTACAATTTCTTTCTTCCTTTCTATAATTGTATCTCCATCTAATTTGTTTTTCCAATTCATCAAATGTTATTTGTAGTTGTTAGTGGTTTTTATATAAGTTATTTTATTATAAAGTATGTTTATAATTATTTAATATAAAATAAATTTTAACTCGTTATTTTATCTAAATTAATTAGATAATTTTATATTTAAAACAAAATAATATAATTTTAATTTTTGATTTTTTTATTACTTTAAATTTATTTATAATAATTTTTCTCATAATTAGGGAAATGCACCCTTTCATCTTTTCCATTCTTGAAAAGACACGAAGCTTCACATTTTTTAATTTCTATTCTCAAAACATAATTGCAACATTTCTTATTTGTAAAAATATACAGTATATAAGACTAGTTTGTGAAAATCTACATAATAACTTTTATCTTATATTGGTGAAATTATATGTCAAATAATTCTTAATATTAAATTTTCAATCGAGAAAGAACTAATGTCTATATTATCCTAACCTACTGTCAATATACACACCTTAATACATAACACAATAAAAATGCAGTTTATTCACTCAATTCAATCTTTGCATCCTAGGTAAATATCAAATATAAATCCCACAATACCAAATTTTCAAACTCTTTGCAAAATATACATAAAAGTAAAATACTCGTTCAAATTAGGTTCAATCCAATCTTAATTCTAAAACACACTTCAACAAAAGTAATGACCCTATGATACTTCTTTAATCTAATCAAACTTGAAAACTAAATTAAATATGTAGAAATAAGCATGTAACAAAAAGTATGAAGAAATCCTTTTTAACAATTTCTATCAATCCTATCAAATTAAATTTTACCATTCGGTTAGATAAACATAAAATTGAAGAAATTAAATAATCAAAATATTTACACTATTAAAGAAAGTAAAAGGAAAAGGGCTTATGGTCCTCTTGGTGGATCCTTGCCAACCTGACCACAAGTTCTTAAAGGACCTGCAAAATTAACCTAAATTAAAGAAACACATAACAATATCATAAAATAAACCATCTTAACGAATTAGAACAATTTAAATTATAATCCTATAAAAGATCATTTAGATAATAGAAAAAAAGATTGAGTTCAAGTTCTGGCTCTTTTATTTATTTCAGTTCAGAAAGCTCTTTTATTTATTTCAGTTCAGAAAAAAAATATTGTTTAATAGTACTTCCTTCCTATTATTATATATAAAGTCATCTATTTATAATATTGGAATTGAATAGTTAACCCGATCCTCTAGTAACAATCTCTATCTTCCATTAAAATTACATAATCGGTTTAAAAAATAGGTTGTTCCATTATTTAATAATCATCCTTCTGGATGCCCAAGAAAATGCCTAAAATATCTTAGACTGATATCGAATCTTTATCTCCATGAAACACAATGCATAGAGATGAAGATTTAATTAATTCTTATGTATGAATTGATCAATTAATTTGAGTTGGATGAACACGATCCACTTGAATTCTATGTGTACAACTGGAAGCTTTTGAAGTAATAACATGGTTGACCAAAAGTTGAACAGGGGTGCTCCAAAAATAAAATGATGCCACCGAATCCCAACTATGTTGCTGAAATCATAATAAGCTGCAGAATCTACCATGATTAGTCACAAGATCCCAAGAATTATATTTAAGACATTGAATTAAAGGAAGTTGGAAAGTTTATCAAACAATTATACCTGACTATACTTGCTGATTAATTAGGTGAATGCTCAAAGATATAGGTGGATTTATAGGGAAAAATGATCAAGTGAAGTAACAAAAATTGGCATTAGGAAGGTGCAAAAAGTGTCAATTTAGCAAGCCAACATCTTTCCCATGCATGTCTATTTTCATGTCCTCATGCAAACATTCCTGGTAGAAGCTGCAAGATTTCAAAATTGAGTTTCAATACCACTGGAAAAACTTATGTTGTATTGACCACAATGTTCAATTTCCCACTAGCGGGGTTTGATTTCACCTTCAATTTATTCTTTAACAGACATATGTGTATTAAGTGCTTGGATGATTCAACTTTCCAATTCCTCGCTAATTTATGAAGTTGTTTTATGCCCACAACTACTTTATCACACTTTTCCTTCAATTCCTCATTCTTCTGTAGAAGCTTGTGATTATAAATTCTCAATTTCTCATTGTTTTCTTCAGATTCTACCATAATTAGATCGTTTTCCTCTTGGGATTTCCTATATCACTTGTGTACAACTTTAAGCTTCTTAATCTTGTTATTTTTCTTTTGCAACTGGGCAATTACAGAGGGTATAGCTGAAGTGGAAGAAAATCCAGGTATATGTTCACCGCATGGCTCATGGTTAGGTGAATGATCTTCAAGAGGCCCATAGTCAAATTGTTGGGGATTAAACAATTCAGGGTTATGCTCCACATGGCCATACATTGAAGCATGAGGATCTTCATGTGAATGAGGGTCTATGGGTTCAGAACCAAGATTAGGAAGAATGAAATCAAAATGTTCACCATATGCAAAATTAGGTTTCTTAGGAGACGATGGAGGAAGTTGGCTTAGAGAACTATTTTTTTTTCTTCCTAGGGGGGTCTAGTTCTGACTCAAGAGATTCTTCCAGATCAACCAAAACAAGATTTTGTACATTAGGGTATGGTTCTGACTCAAGGGATTCTTTTAGATCAACCAAAACAAGATTTTGTATATTGTGGGATGAATTTGAGGGTTTAACAAGCCATCTAGCCATACTTTTGGTAGTTCTCCGCGGTACCGTGGGTTCTACGATAGTGGAGGTTTTAGGATGATGTCATTTCCTTTTTAATACAGAGGAGAAAAGATCAATTAGGGGACGTTCTGGATCTTGTTTAGTAACGGGTTCGAACTCATGACCTTCAGATAGAGGGGAAACTTGAATGTGTGTAGAAGGAGGGATTTCAGATGAAGGGAGGCTCCAAAATCTGTTCAGAAAACTAACCCTGTTATCCTTACGAATACACAATTCATCTTAAACAAGAATCTTAATTAAACCATGACGACAAAGACTGTTATAAGGTGTTGAGGCCCGGAAATTCGCAGGCAACAATAGCAAGGGATTCTCCCCAGTCAACGTTCCCAATTAGTCCGTGACTGTTTGGTGTAGGGAATCCATCTGATTTGTGGTCCGGCTACCATAGGTCAAGTAACAAAACTAAAAGGTTTTACCGGTTGCGGCCCGGTCCACCATATATATATTTTTGTATTTTAACTTAAAGTATGATATGCAAGTGCCTACCTAACATGCAAAGTAATAAATAATGCAAGGAGTATTCACAATGTGATGCGCAGGTTCTTACCTCTCGTCTTAAACTCCCCAGCATCTAAATCACATATATTACAAGAAAATAAATACTAACTAGACTATCTCTAGAGAGCTAGATATTAATTCATGAGTAATGCAATATTGTCCATGTGTTATGGCAAACCACAGATAGTTGTTCTTATAACCAAACATATAAACATGAATAAAAGTATACATGATAAGATCGCTCATCAACAGTTAAAAAATCCCATTACTCATAGTGGAAAACATCACAGAATATACTAGAGAACGTTCAGGCAAGAACATAGGTTCAGAAAGTTAGAACGCTCTCACAGTTAATGAAACACAGTTGAAAACGAAACAGTTCCCATTCAACATCGCTCATTTAATCACATTGAAACATTCCACATATCACCTTCTCCAACATGCAAAATTTGCAATTGCTGGTTGTAAAACGAAATAGTTCCTCTTACAAACAATAGTTCACAAGTTTTTCCAGGGAAAAATCCCCTGTAAGTTCTATCTTTCCTATATTTAAACTAAATCAGCTAATCACTTGGGTTGCCCCCAAAACGTGTGACCTTTCGGTCCCCCAAATGTTTAATATCCCCATTTTTATATTTTCTGTGCACACTTATGATCCGCTTGGTAACTGATAGATCTTTCCAGGTTTCGGCCTTTGTCATCATTGATTTTTGCCTTGTCTTTTATTTTCCCTCCTTGAGGTCTCGTTGATTGAAATATGGGCTTAACATGATCTCGCCAAACTTTCCGCTACTTCTTCTCCAGCTATGCCTTCTCGCAGTAATCATTTGTAAAAGTTCCTTGAATCCATTTGCAATTGATCAACATTTATCATTCATTGGGACTGCATTTTCAGTAACATCAAATTACATCAACCAAACGATTAATCATCAAGAGAGGCCATGTAATGCATTACTATTATGAGAACATTAACAAGTGCCGACACCACTATCTCGTCCACACACGGGTTTGAAAAACTTACCATCGACGGAAAGAGAAAACTCATAGGCGGCTTAACACACTAAACATTGACCGGGTAGTCTCATTTACAGCCGCATAAGCGGGTCTTAACAGGCGACGGGCACTGCGAGACCATTAAGCCTATCAGAATCGAAAGGGTTATGACCTAAATTTTGGGCATACAAGTGTCCAGTCGGCAATCGAAAAGACATCAATGTCGGAAGATAAATGTGTTACACAGCCGCAAGGGCGGAAGAAGAAAGGCTACAACCTTCGATCCAACACAAAGTGACGAAGATCCGATAAAGCATCGACGGGCGGAGTAGTGTTATGTCGGACACTTAGTTTGTTTGAAAGCCACAAGGGCGGAAGATAGATAGACTAACTCCTCCGATAACGTGAACAAGCAAAAAACATGACGCGAGAACAAAAAGTTAAGGTCATCGTTCGATTCCCGCAACGGAGGCTCCTTAAAGAGACATGTTGCCGATAAGTTGTTTAAATAACTTCCGAAACCATGGCTAGCATGGGAAGCAGGCTTTCGAAAAGAAAACACAGTTCAAAAGGCAGCAAACCAGACTTTAAACTCTGCGATCCACAGTAGTTTCAAACGTAAACAATTTTTTTAAAAACAAGAGGAGAGTTAACCTTAACATAGTCTGAAATTAAAACATGACAAAGGGGTCATGGCTCCAACGATTCAAAGCAATGTTAAAATAAATAAGGGGGTCCAAAATTTGAAAATTTGGGGAAAATATTTGCGGCTGCAACAATTGGCGATTACCTGGTGAACCTAAATCTCTGGACGATTATTCCTTGAGTGACCGACTATTTAACAACAAACGTACCTATTGAATTCTTCCAGCTATCTGGATTTCTCAAATAGCAAAGATATGTACCTTTAGTCATTGATGATAGTCCAATTTGGGAGAGTGGAAACCAGGATTTTCAAGTCAAGATAACTCTTTTGAGGCCGAAAGATGAATTTCATTGTTACCTTTGTCTTCAGGTATCTTCCAGCTTGGACACCACAGGATTGTAGCATATGGTAAACAGAAATATTCATTTGTTCCTCATTCCCATGCCATTTTAGCACTTTTCGTGCTTTTGGACTTTTGTCCTTTTCATATGAGTCCTCCTGCATGCCTTTCTTTCTGAATTTTGATTCAGGCTCTTCTATCCCTAGTGTCCTTTTGTGTGAGAGGTGTATTCATGTTTCAGCTCACGGACGGAGAGGAGCTTTCGATGATTTAGTACTTATATGGTTTAGCATTTGTTTTGAGATATAATGCTTTTCATAGGAGCTTTCGACTCTTATCTGCATTTTGGCTTTCAATTCTTGGCATGGGATCATTTATATATAATATAACGTTTACCTTGCTTCTTTCCATGGGCCCTTTTGCTGTCATTCCCTAGGACATTTTAAATGTGACATGGATGGAGCCTCAAAATAGTATTCTAGACCCTTTGATTCTGGTTTATTTCATAGGGGTTAAGCAGGACTTCAATGCTTACATAGCTATTCGAGAAAACTACTAAAATGGGAGAAGTTCCTTCAGATAAACAACAAAATACAGTCTTATACCCAAGAACTTTAGTCATTCCAAAATTCTGATGTTCTCCATGCAACCGCGGGTTTGCCTCCTTTATTGAAATCAGTAGAATTTAAACTAAAAAAAGACTGAACCACATAACTCTAAGAAGACAGCCAGACCATATTATTTATATACAAGATAGAAGAACATAAACAAAACTCAGGAAAAATAAGGTTTGAGAACTAAGCCATTTACTGGTAAGTTCTCTTCCCACCCTTGTAAATCTTGCAACCTATAGGTTGAAGGGCCAAGCTTTGCCGCAATCTGGAAAGGACCTACCCACAATTGCTGGAATTTTGTGTGTTTTCCTTTCTCATCATGGGGGTGGTCCCACTTGAGAACCAAATCTCCCACCTCAAAATCTTTTGTTCCAGCCTTGTGTTTATCAAACCATCTCTTTATTACCTCTTGTTGTTGTTTAAAGCGCTCTCTGGATTTAGATCGAGACTCTTCTGCCTTTAGGATATTATATATCCTCATTTGCAAGACTTCATTATCTGATCCTCTAGTTTCTTGAGCTATTATGGAAGAGGGTAACATGATATTGGGGGGGAGAATGGCCTCTTTACCATACACAAGGGTATACAGAGACATTCCTATCGAAGACTTGGGGGTGACTCTATCATCCCAAAGGGCGTTTGGTAAAGCTGAGTGCCAACTCCTCTGATTTTCTATCACCGTCTCTTTTAAAATCCTATTTAGGTTCTTGTTGGTAGATTCAACTAAACCATTTCCATGTGGATAATAATTAGCAGAGTAATGAAACTTAGTCCCTTTCTCATGAGCAAAAGCAGTTAATTTTATTGAGGAAAAGTAAGTAGCATTATCAAAGACTAAAGAAACTGGAACTCCAAACCTGGTCATAATATGGTTTTGCAAGAAGTCTATGACCACAGTCTCATTTATTTTGCGCAACGTGATGGCTTCGACCCAGCGAGTGAAGTAGTCAGTTGCTGTCAGGATATAATTATGTTGCAAGGAAGAATTCGGCTTTATCTCCCCGATGATATCTAACCCCCATTGTTCAAAGGGCTCTGTTATTATCACAGGCTTCAATGGCCCTGCTGCTTTAGCTTGTCTTCCGCTACACCTTTGACAGGTGTCGCACTTCCTGACATGAGCGTGTGCATATTTGAAAAGCGTGGGCCAATAGTATCCGGCTCTGAGAATTTTGTGAGCTGTAGTATCTCTTGAAAAATGTCCCCTAGTAGGCTCGTCATGCAAGTCTGTTATTACCTTCTTCGCATATTCTTTCTCTAAGCATCTGAGGAGAACTCCGTCGTAATTTTTTCTGAATAATATTCCTTCAATAATTTGATAGGAGGCTGACTTAAGATGTAGTGCTCTCCTTTGCTTAGAATTCCAATGTTCCAGTAACGACCCAGTCTGGAGATAATGCAAAAGGTCTCGGTACCAAGATTCCGGAGCTGTAAAAAGGGGGCATACATCCATCAAATGTAACTCAGCTTCGTCTTCCCATGCATGTCCTTCATTGTTTCCATTTTCAGTCATTAGCCTGCACAATCCTTTCCCTTTAACTATAGAAGCTGGCTTGAATTCGAGGTCATATTCCTGAAGAGCAGTTACCCAATTACCCCTTCTTTCCCCTAACTCCTTCTGTACTAACAGAGAGCTTACAGCTGGGTGTGGGACGATTACCTTGGTCTGATTTTTTAATATGTAGGGCTTGAATTGTTTCACCGCTTTGAACACTGCATAAGCTTGTTTATCTATAGCTGGGTAATTCAGTTCGGCCCCTTGTATACCGGTGCTCATAAATGATATGGGGAACTCATCTCCCCCATCTTGCTTTTGAGTAAGCACAGCTGCTAGCAAATCATCAGATGCAAAAGTGTACAGAATAAAGTCTTTATCAAAATCAGGGCTCTTGAGGGAGGGTGCGTGAGCAATAGCAGTTTTAATATTGCCGAATGCGTTCTTCTCAACATCGGTCCACTTGAATTGTACACTTTGTTTTACCATTTGCTGCAAAGGTTTAACAATTTGGGAAAAATCTGGTACAAACCTTCACACAAAGTTTATTGTCCCCATAAACGACTGCATGCCCTTCTTATTATGGGGTAGGGGAATTTGTTCAATGGCTCTAATCCTTTCTGGGTCTATGGAGATTCCCTTCTTTGAAACTATGTGACCCAGCAACTTACCCTCCGTAACAACGAACACGCACTTCTTGGGGTTGAGGGAGATACCATATTTTCGGCAGCGTTCAAAAATATGCTTCAGATGAAACGCATGCTCTTCTCTCCTCTTTGAGAATATCGTGATGTCATCGAGGTACACTACAGCACTGTGGCCAATCAAACCGCGAAAAGCTATGTCCATAGCCCTTTGGAACGTAGCTCCAGCGTTTATAAGCCCAAAGGGAATTCTCCGGTAAGCAAAAATTCCCCATCTAGTCTTGAATGTTGTCTTCAATCTGTCTTCTTAGACTACTAATACTTGATTGTAGCCTGAGAATCCATCTAATAAAGAAAATAGTTCAGAACCTGAGACCATTTGTAGTAGCTGCTCCATGGGTGGAACAGGATAATTGTCTTTATCCGGAGCGCGGTTTAAATTTCTGAAATCCACACATAGCCTGATTTCTCCAGATTTTTTTCTCACCGGTACCAAATTTGAGAACCATTCAGAATGTCTAACCTTAAAAATGATTCTAGCATCCAATAATTTATTAACTTCACTCTGGATTAGAGGATCCAATTTTGGGTGCATTTTCCTTAAAGGTTGCTGATAAGGTTTGACTCCAGATTTGATGGGGATAACATGCTAGATGATACTGGTGTCATATGTCTTTAGATCTTCATATGTCCAGGTGAAAACATCTTTATATTGATTAAAAAGACTGATGAACTTATCTCTTTCTGCTGGTGAACAACATTTTCCAAGATTCACATATTTGGGCTTTGTCTCAGTCCCTAAATTTATCAATTCGAACTGTAGAGATGAGCTGTGAGTCTTCACGTTTGCTGGTCTTCTAAATTTTTCATTTAAATCAAACATCTGTTCTAAGGTTCTGACTCCTTTGGGGATGAAATTATCAAATTTCAGCTCAGCTTGATGTTCTTCATCATCAATAATCGCCCCTTTAAATACCTCGTCATTCATTAAGCATTCTATAATCTGCTAGTCGTCGTCGAACACTCGTAGGTTGGTAATCATATCTAGAACCGAGGGCCTGAAAAGCAATTCAACGGAGCACCGATTATTAGTAGGAACAAGCCTAGCAGCTGATGTGGCGAACAAGTCAGCTGCTGCATTTTAAGTCTTGGAATTGATATAATATTAAATGCATTAAAACATTTGAGTAAATCCCATACCTCATTTTGATAAGCTTTTAAGTGAGGAGAAATACAATGTATTTGATCCTGAATCTGTTTTACAATTATTTCAGAATCTCCAAAAACTTTCAGATTATTTACCTTTAATTCGATTGCTTTCCTTAAACCTTGAACCAACGCTTCATATTCAGCTGTGTTATTTGTACATTCAAACTCTAACCTACATGAAAGAAAATGTTTATTCTTCTTGGGGTCAATCAGGACACAGCTGACCCCTGGCCCTTCTAACGTTTTAGAACCATAAAAAAAAAGTGTCTAGAAATCGCTAACTACTATGCGGGAATTTACATCTACTTCTACTGCTAAGTCTACTATTTTACAATCGATTTCATCAGCTTGTGAAAATCGAAGGAGATCAGGCTGGGCATCTGACGTGTCACTGGCTTCTTCTGCTTGGTAATTTCTTGGTTCCAATTCAATAAAGTAATTTCCCAAAATAGGATCCACTGATTCGTTTTTTCCTTTGAGTTGAGTAACATTGTACTTCATGTGAGGCTCCCTCAAAATTTTAATTTGATTCGGGCTTCCTTTATACGGCAGCCACAGATGTGACCAGTCTGAGGCAAAATATCCATTTAGCTTTGCCGACCAGTCTCTTCTCAGAACAAGCCCATAAGCATCTGGTATGTCGGCCACCACGATATCAATAACTTGGCACACTTTATCATTTGAAGACAGGCGGACTAGGACATCCTCCATTTCCCCAATTACCTTCACATTCGTCCTATCCAACTGAACAACCCTCCAAGTGGATGGCTTAGGCTGCCCATTTATCCTTTTGTAGACTGATATTGGCATGACGTTAACCAATGCCCCTGAGTCTACTAGGAAATTATGTACGTTGTGATTAAAAATTTCAAAAGTGAGGAGGAAAGGTGGATTCTTGTTCTTAGACTTACCCCCAATGCTTGCTTCCCCGATTTCTTCTTCTTCCTTGGGTTGATTGTCAGTGGGAAGCCTCTCCTCTGATGCTTCAAGTGCTTTCAAAAGTTTTTCTTTCTGCTATGGTACCTTACACATTTAAAATAATGAGATATTCGCCCTTACCTTCTTTATATCTTCCACAATGTCATAATCCATCTGAGGTTCGGTGGGATGCGGTTTATCAACATTCATTTTTTCTTCATTGGGCTTAGCAAACGTATCATTCTGTCTAGGATCTTGACTGGTGATGGTGAATTCGGGAATTTTATCAGCTGAGGAATTATTTTGAAATTTCTTAACATTTTTCTGAAGCCTTTTAATCTTTGGGAGCATGAGACTGTTTTCTTTAGCCAACCCCTGGCTTCTTGTTGTTACATTCATTTCCATGATTTCCTCGTATCCCCAATTCCTTTCTTCCTCAGCATCGAATAACGAAACAGAGTCCCACAGAACCATGGTCTCATCCTCTTGTTTTTTCGTTGACGTATTACTGTCTTTTCTTTCTTCATCTCCATCTTCTGTTAATTTAGAATCCAACAGCTGATTCGTCACTAACGTCATTGATTTTATCCATTGAGGACAATTCTTTTTAGAGTGAGGTTGTTCGTGGAAAGTGCAAAAATTGTCCATTCCTACCTCTGTTAAATTCATAGATGCCGAATTGTGTGGAGGGGGTTGGGATTGATTGTTGTCCTCCCGTTTCTTGTAATAGGGCTTGTAGAAATTTTGGGCTTCCTTTTCCTTTTCCAAGTCTATGATTCTGTTAGAAAGCTTCTGCATCATTTTTTCCATACTTTCAAAATCTAGTGATTGCTCTTCCTTAGGCTTAGTAAACAACAAGGCTTTCCTTCCCACATTTTTCTCTCCTGATCGTTCGGGATAATCTTCGATACTTTCCCTTTCAGCGTCTACTTTCTTTGCCTCCTCATAGGTCTCTGCTAAAGTGGGCTTGGCCTTCATTTTGGCGAACATGGCCTACTCGGGTCCTAAAGCTGAGGTATAATATTCAATCGGGACTTTATCCGGAGTTCTGTCAGCTTCAGAAAAATTCTTGAGGTATGCTGCAAATCTTTGGGTGAAGCTGTGCACCTTCTCCTTTCTCTCTTTCCTTAAGGTGCATAGTCCTTTCATGAGGGCTGCATGAGTCTTTTGGGTTGCATAATTACTTCTAAAAATCCTCTCGAAGGTATCCCAATCAGGGTAGAGTTTGCAGGAAAACCAAAGTACCATGATGCTGTAGTTCCTTTAAGGGTGTGCGGGAAAAGTCTACAAACTACATCCTCATACTCCCTAGCCCTTAACCCTTCTATTGCCAAATAGAAACTTTGCAAGTGGTCGTCTACTAGTATCTTCTCACTTGGGTCGAATTTGGGTAGCATCTTTTCAAAGGATTGAGGTAAATCATGCAACGGAGGTGGTAGGTTTAAAGGTGAACTGGATTTCCAGGCAGGTGGTGGATTCGGTGGGTTGGGTGGTTGATTTGCGTTTACGCCTGCCATGAGTCTAGGTGGAGAGTGAGGAGGTGAGCAAATAGGAGTATGAATAGGAGAAATGTGAGGAGTATTGGGGCCTACTTGATTCAAAGGCTGTACAACTTCCTATAAGGCTGTTTCTACAAGTTCTTCCCAATCCCCAACCAGCACTGAGTCTTCCAATATAGGACGATCTTTCCTTTTATATTCTCTTCTGGGCAATTCAGGGATGATCGGCAATCCTCCAATCTTCTTTACATATGCCCTAGTGTGTCTTCTCAGATTATTAACAACTTCGTTGTCGACAGAATACAAATGTTCTCTACCCCCTTCTTCTGGAATTGTATTATGAAACACACTGATTTCTGAGCTGTTACCGGTGGAATAGTCTCGGGAAAACGGGTTTCCTCGGCCAGCCATGCACTGGCGGCCCTCCTTCTAGATCCAGAAACTATTGAGGCCTGGAAATTCGTAGGCAACAATAGCAAGGGATTCTCCCCAGTCAACGTTCCCAATTAGCCCGTGACTGTTTGGTGTAGGGAATCCGTCTAGTTTGCGGTCCGGCTACCGTAGGTAAAGTAACAAAAGTAAAAGGTTTTACCGGTTGCGGCCCGGTCCACCGTATATATTTTTTGTATTTTAACTTAAAGTATGATATGCAAGTGCCTACCTAACATGCAAAGTAATAAAGAATGCAAGGAGTATTCACAATGTGATGCGCAGGTTCTTACCTCTTGTCTTAAACTCCCCAGCATCTAAATCACATATATTGCAAGAAAATAAATACTAACTGGACTATCTCTAGAGAGCTAGATATTAATTCATGAGTAATGCAATACTGTACATGTGTTATGGCAAGTCACAGATAGTTGTTCTTATAACCAAACATATAAACATGAATAAAAGTATACATGATAAGATCTCTCATCAACAGTTAAAAAATCCCATTACTCATAGTGGAAAACATCATAGAATATAATAGAGAACGTTCAGGCAAGAACATAGGTTCAAAAAGTTAGAACGCTCTCACAGTTAATGAAACACAGTTGAAAACGAAATAGTTCCCATTCAACATCGCTCATTTAATCACATTGAAACATTCCACATATCACCTTATCCAACAGGAAAAATTTGCAATTGCTGGTTGTAAAACGAAATAGTTCCTCTTACAAACAATAGTTCACAAGTTTTCCAGGGAAAAAGCCCCTGTAAGTTCTATCTTTACTATATTTAAACTAAATCAGCTAATCGCTTGGCTGCCCCCAAAACGTGTGACCTTTCGGTCCCCCAAACGCTTAATATCCCCATTTTTATCTTTTCTGTGCGCACTTATGATCCACTTGGTAACTGACAGATCTTTCCAGGTCTGGGCCTTTGTCATCATTGATTTTTGCCTTGTCTTTTATTCGCCCTCCTTGAGGTCTCGTTGATTTCAGTATGGGCTTAACACGGTCTCCCCAAACTTTCCGCTACTTCTTCTCCAGCTATGCCTTCTCGCAGTAATCATTTGTAAAAGTTCCTTGAATCCATCTGCAATTGATCAACATTTGTCATTCATTGGGATTGCATTTTCACTAACATCAAATTACATCAACCAAACGATTAATCATCAAGAGAGGCCATGTAATGCATTACTGTTATGAGAACATTAACAAGTGCCGACACCACTATCTCGTCCACACACAGGTTTGAAAAACTTACCACCGACGGAAAGAGAAAAATCATCGGCGGCTTAACACACTAAACATCGGCCGGGTAGTCTCATTTACAGCCGCATAAGTGGGTCTTAATAGGCGACGGGCACCGCAAGACCATTAAGCCTATCGAAATTGAAAGGGCTATGACCTAAATTTTGGGCGGACAAGCGTCCAGTCGACAATTGGAAAGACATCGACGTCGGAAGATAAATGCGTTACACAGCCGCAAGGGCGAAAAAATAAAGGCTACGACCTTCGATCCAACACAAAGTGACGAAGATCCGATAAAGCATTGACGGGCGGAGTAGTGTTATGTCGAACACTTAGTTTGTTTGAAATCCGCAAGGGCGGAATATAGATAGACTAACTCCTCCGATAACGTGAACAAGCCATAAACATGATGCGACAACAAAAAGTTAAGTTCATCGTTTGATTCCCGCAACAGAGGCTCCTTAAAGAGACATGTTGCTGATAAGTTGTTTAACCAACTTCTGAAACCGTGTCTAGCATGGGAAGCAGGCTTCCGAAAAGAAAACGCAGTTCAAAAGGCAGCAAACCAGACTTTAAACTCTACGATCCACAGTAGTTTCAAACGTAAACAATTTTTTTAAAAACAGGAGGAGAGTTAACCTTAACATAGTCTGAAATTAAAACACGACAAAGGGGTCATGGCTCCAATGATTCAAAGCAATGTTAAAATAAATAAGGGGGTCCAAAATTTGAAAATTTGGGGAAAACAGTTGCAGTTGCAACATAAGGGTTATGTAACACCCCATATTTTAACTAGTCATACCTAATGCACTTTATTTTGGCTTATTTCTTTTTTGACTTATCTCGACTAAGTGAGCTTTATTTACGACATAATGGATTGATATTGTGATGTTACTAGGTTTATTTATGATGTTACCATACTTAGGGTGTCATCATGATTATTATGTTGTTATGTTTATGTGGTTACAACGTTTTCACAATCATAGGATTCCCTTCTTTTATGGTGAGAGTATGTTTAAATGTTTGCATTGATCAAATGTAAAATATATGATGTGGTACATGGATACCATATTGCGATGTGACCGATTGAACTATTATATGTCATGTGTACCTATGATAAATTAAATTATTACATGAAAGAATGATGATGTGGATCAATTGATTATTAAGTGGAATTACTTGTTATACATGTGTATTTGTAAAGTACTAACCCATAAAACATTGGTGATAAGTGATAGTCGAATACTTGATATGATACATGGAATAGTAACATGTTACACAGTAAACCTTAGCGACAAAAATGATGATACAATGACACAATCCAATAATCATGATAGTAACAAAGTATGGTTTTGATAGGGTATGCACCTAGGATGTTGAGAGGGATGGATGTATTGCCCACCCTATGTCACTATGATACCCGGGGTCGTGGGAGGGAAGTGTTGAGACACACTCCCTAAGTTGTTGTGATGATGACGGTTGGATGCCTACTAGGAAAGGCTAGGTCCACCAGTTAGCCAATGTTACTGCTCTCAGGTTCTATGTGGTTAGGTCAGTATAGCTGGGGTCCACTTTGTACTAGTAGAGGAAGGAAAGTGAGGATGCGGACGTAGGTTAGGATGGGAGGGTATGTTAGTTAGTATTGCTGAGGGTTGGGTATTCTCTGACCCAAAGTTAGTATTAGTAGGTACCCATCTTGTTTCACCTGTTAAAATAATAAGAACATACATATAATGACATTAAATCATAAAAGGGATTAGCTGTTAAATAACTGAGAATGTTAAAAATATAAATATGCTTTCTCTTTCTGCATGGGAAATTACTGTTATTAGTTAGCATGTATGCATAGGTTGGATGGAATTTTTTTATAGTGCCTATCTAACTTGTGCATACGCTGGCCATGCATGCACACTTGGTACATGTACAATAGTATCGATGCACAATATATGTGTCACGCTTGAATAGTGGTATAAATTGTCATAGATAACTTAGTTAAGGATGTACTAATCAACTTAGGTAATGAATGGTTAAATTGATAATGTGCAAAATAAGTGAGTTAGTCAGTATATCTAAACACCGTAATAAATGATTAATGTAAGTGCCTTGATTCGAAAGTATCATCAATGTGAGGTGTCGTAGAAAGAACATTAACAATAAAGAATTGTCTTGTCTAACTGTTAAGCATGATTAATTAACCCATTCTGGGTACCTTGTTCATTAATATAAATATACTATATTTATATTGATTTACTAATTGATTAAACAAATAAATGTTACTATTATTATTCACCATTATTAGTAATAATAATTATTGTTATTACTTATTACCATTGATTATTATTAGTTTAATAATAAAAATTTATAATGTTATAACTATTGCCAGCTACACCTAAGCTTCATTGAATATGATCAAAATAATTATTTAATTGTCGAAATTGTTTTACATGACTCACAAAATATATATTATTATCATTATCATCATCATCATTATTATTAAAGGTTTAACCAAATGAAATACGATTGTGTAACTTAATGTTATTATGTTATCCAATTTAAAATTATTATTTAATATTTATTTTTTGAAAACTGAAACATGATGATTGAATCAGACTCGATTGAGTAATAATAAAGTAAGCATCCTCTCCATGAATTTCGAGATAATTATAATGTTATCTACAACATTTGAATATTGACCCAGTGCATTGAGTTACCATTAAATGAAAAGTTCTATCACAAGAAGGTAATAATGATTCTACTAATAAATAAATATAAAAGTCAACTCAAAAGTACCCACTTCATTAAGCATTAAAAGTATTTAATTGCTCAAGACAACCATGAATCGGATAACCACATTAAATAATTATTAAATATCTTGAATAGTGTAAGGGTATTAATAATTTATAGTCCCGAGACATTAGAGGGAAGGCGGTGGAGTAAGTATGAAGAAAGGAGGAGGAAAATGTGTATAAGGGGAGGTCTCATGGAGTAGAAGGGTTTTTTTTTGGAGGATCTCTGGGGGAAGAATAAGATTGGGAATTTTGGATGAGAAAGGAGGCATACTGAGGAGGGGGTTGACTCAGGGATTGAGGAGATGGGAAACTCAAAGCAGATGGGGAAATCGAACTATGGATTGAGGGATCGTAAATTATGGAAGGTTTCCATTCGGACTATCGTATTGTGGGCTCAGGAGCTAAGAAATCCGTTGATTTCCTAGGGCCAACATGATAAGTTGGTTAGCAGGGTGGTTTATCTATTTTGGCTGCTAAGTTTTTCCACCGAGGAGAAGCTAGAGGAGCCTAAGGAAGCCTACTGCAATCTACAAAAAAAAAACCCAGGTATTATGCTTAATTAAAACTCTCTAAATTTATGTACTGAAAAATCAAAAGGAAAAATGCATTTCATTTATTTTGTTCCTAATGCTGTTAGAGTTATGGACCGAATGACAATGCCACGCTATGAGAAATTTCGTGTCAAGTTAAACTTATGCATAGATCCTTTAATCTGAATTAAAAAGGGATTTTTGATAAAAAAATATGGTAAATATTAAATTATTTTATTTTATTTTGAAAAAGCAACTCTTTTGGAGCTAGATAGATACAAATAGATAGCAAGAACTTAAGTGGTCGTCTTGAACGCATGGGTACTACAGGTTACCAGGGTGATTTTGAACATGTTTGGACATTTTAGCTAGAATTTTGTACATAAAATAATGAAGGTTCATATCCAACCCATATTGAAATATAAGAGCAGGTTAACATGATAATTTAAGATAGTTATATACCTTCCTTCATAGGTTAGATATTTCTGCAATACATAAAACACATTGCACCGCTCTTCTTCCATCCAGGCCCGAGGTAAACACTTTCTCCAACTTGCATACTGATATTCTTTCTTCATAAACCAGATGGATTTTGAACGTTCTAATGGATTATTCTTAAACTATCATTCTCCCGTTCGAGGGAAGCTAGTAGCACAAGCGATTACCCTCTTAGAAACTGGCATAATACAATCACTGGTATGGACAAATTTTCCATCAAACTCTTGCACAAACTTCTTTGCTAGTTCGTCATCATACCCTCGAAACTTTTGAAAGAACTCATACCATTTGGTGCCCACAAATCTGGATTTGCATGCATTAAACTCAGGAAAACATTCCAACATAGTAATGGAAGTCGAATCATGGCATTCGATTCCCTTCTGCCCCATAATTTTCTTAACACTATGAATAGACCGATAATCAGGTGGAGGTCAAAGGATGGAATGGGAGTTGGTTATCAAAAAAGAAACATCAGATAAGTTTGTCATACTTAATCAAATTATGGAAATGTTTCTAATGAATGGTAGGCCTTATTTGAACGCAACATTATTCAAATGCATGGAGAAAAATGAATTTGCAAGGGTAGAGATAAAACCATTTGACATCATAAATGAAAATGCAAGGGAACATGATTTATTGGATAAGTAGATTATGCAATCATCATACTTATTTGAATCTTTTCAATGATTCGAATGACTAGATTAATATGTACACATGTAATGCTTAAAACTCTTCATAAAAAAAGGACAAATCAAGGTCGAAAAGGTATAATATGGTAATGACACGATTCACTTGATTATATCAAGCCAGTTATAGGAACCCAATGTTTAATTCCAATGAAGCATAATATATGAGGGGAAAGATACATATGGAAAGGTAAAGAAGAATAGACTTAGAAAGTATTATTTGTATAATTTGTTGTTATAATAAAAATTCCTTAAATTGAATAACTTAAATAGATTCAAGGCAGAAATCGTTACCTCAAATGAAATTGATGTACCAAAGTAGATATGAATATCTTGACTGTCAGAATTTTCTGCTGCATAGTGCAAGTTTTTTTCTAGAGTGGAATTTACGTAACAAAACAAATTGTTCTCTGATACAACATAAGAAGAAATATGTTTCCATGAGATAAGGAATGATACCATTGATAGGCATGTTTGACCACTATACTGATTGATTCTGTACCGATGAAGAAAACAAAGGAATAAATTGCATCTGTACTGAATTACCAAGTCTGAAATAAAGGTTACAAACTATTGGAACCATCCATAATTATAAATTGTTTCAAAAACCTGTGATTTCTAATAAGCTACAAGGTCTTCATCCACTTTTTTTTGTACAATCCTACCTATGTGAATAAAATTATTGATGTCGAACACATGTAGGAATCATTGGATTACCAACCAATGATGAGAGTTGTTAACCAATGCAAGATATTCCACCTTTAATGTCAATGGAAATCAAGGCACTTGGTACATCCTAACATTCATGAATAGATTTGTTGGAGTCAAATGAGCTGTAGAATTAATTTGCTAAGAAACATTAACTTAATTCCTTATCAAATGACAAGGATACCTGCCATTAAGTCATGCAGGCTCTGGGGTACCCAATAATGCCTTGAGTTTCAAACCCAGAAAATGTTATGAAGTCAATGAGTTGAAACTTGTTGGAAGGAAAGCCTTAATGAATCTCCCATAATCCAGTTGAGGACATAATCAAAATGATTTTGTAGAAATGAAATAGACATCACCAACGAAATTTATTGTGGAGTCTAGACATCCAGTTTCCTGGGTTTCTAACTAGGCCCCTGCTAGGTTGCACCATACAAATTGGGTTTCACATCAAAGCTTATTTTTCTCTTCACTTATTTATTTATTTACCTACTTTATTATGCTAGAATAAGAACATCTCTTCAAGTGTATGCATATTTCCAGTGTAACCATCTACGAATCAATATTTTTAAAACACTCATGTCCAATGTTGAAAAAACGTGTTAACAAAAACCCAGATACAAGGAATCAATCTCTCAAATGATTTGAACGTTAAGAATTGCTAAAGAATAGAGGACATGGACTGTATAGCTGACTCATACTAATGTTCAATGAATTCCCAATTTTCAAATCTTCCATGTCCAATATCTTTCATTACTATGTCAAGTGGATATTCTAATACATATTTCTCATGTGGTGCTAAACAAGCAAGGAATTCTTCAATTTCAGGTTCCAATTGTTGTTCTTCATCAGCATTCATCCATGATTCTTGGGTTCCCCCGACCAATGTGGAAGGATAAATTAATAGATCTGCATGTTGAGTATGCTCATGGATCTGTTATCTCCTTTGTAAGGTAGATTTCTCTTTAGATATAAATCTGATACGAGAACAAGGGTCAAATAAATTATTTGTGGTAATGGGCCCTTCTTTGCTCAACACATTCTTGAACATCCTTAAATTTGTATTTTTAAAAAAATCATGCTTCATAAATGTACCAGTAGCAAGGATCTTATAGTGCCACTATGAAAAATTTAATGTTTAAAAATCCTATTGTAAAATTAAAGAAAATTACTTAAGAAAGAAACTTACTTCTAAGAAACTTGCGGAAAAATAAATTACCAAGAAATAAATAAACACACTTTGCATAAAAACACTCTTGAGAAAAATATACACACTTGCTGAAAATAAACTTGCAGGAGGTAGACACACTTGTAAAAATTAAATCAAACATGCGAATAAATAAAGACACTTGCAAATAGGAACTTATTTGCATGAAAAGGAACAACAAGGTTTTTGGGTGACCCACCAAAGTGGATGTGTCAAGTTGTTATACCACGGAAACTCCGTAGTGAAGTCGTCTTTGCGTATTACTGTTTCCCCTCCCCCTTGTTGAGAAATGTAAATGCAACTATTTACCTAGACTTCAATCCCTTTAGCACGTCCTTGGAAATGACGCCAAAATGTTGGTGAAATTATATGTCAAATAATTGCCAGTATTAAATGTCAACCCAGGGAGGTAGCTTGTGAGATACAAACACTTTATGTGTAAAACTAAATTCTAAATTATCCTAACCTACTACAGACACACACACCTTAATACAAAACAAAATAAAAATGTAGTTTATTCACTCAATTTAATCTTTGCATCCTAGGTAAATATAAAATCTAAATCCTACAATACCAAATTTTCTAACTCTTTGCAAAATATTCTAACAGAGATAAAAGTAAAGTACTCGTTCAAATCAGATTCAATCAAATCTTAATTCTAAAACACACCTCAACAAAATTAATGACCCTATGATAATTGTTTAATCTAATCAAACTTGAAAACTAAATTAAATATGTAGAAAACTATGCAATCAAATAGAAATCAGAGTATGTGACAGAAAGTGAACTATATAACTAAAAGTGCTATGTTCAGTCAGTGCTTTTATTTTAAGGTAATTATATTGAATCAAAACCAATGTTTAGATATTAATAAAAGTTCACTTCCCAATTTGAGAGAGAAAATGAATCATTGCAAAACTAAAACTACATAAATTAAACTTAGATATGAAATTACATTGAGATAAGCATGTAACAAAAAGTATGAAGAAATCCTTTTTAACATTGCTATCAATCCTATCAAATCAAAATTTATCATTCATAATATAAACAAAAAATTGAAGAAAATAAATAATTAAAATATTACACTATTAAAAAAAGTAAAAGGAAAAGGGCTTATGGTCCTCCTGGTGGATCCTTTCCAACAGGACCACAAGTCCTTAGAGGACCTGCAGAATTAACCTAAATTAAAGAAACATATACCAATATCATGAAATAAACCATCTCAACGAATTAGAACAAGTTAAATGATAATCCTATAAAACATCATTAGGACAATAGAAAACAAGATCAAGTTCAAGTTTTGGCTTTGTGTTGAGGCTTGGAAAATCCCAGGTATCCCTGGAAGGTTCACGACCCAAAAACCATGCTCCTATGCTCAGGGCGGCGATGCCCTAGGTTCATATCTTCGGGCTTAACATCCCACGTCCAACATATATAGCGCTGAAACCTACGGGTTTTTCCTGAGACAAGGAGGCTGTAAACCCTAAAAATGCCCGAAGACGAGCACCCAATATATTTTATACTGACAAAAAACTCAGGCGCATGGATAATCATCATAACCTAACAAACATGCGGGAAACAACACCTCTGGAAGAAATAGTAAAAAATCATCGGATGTATGGCGGCGAGGGCAAGCTCTGACCCTAAAAGGAAACAACAAATCTGAAAATGAAAGGGAAAACCCCCCTTTTAAACTCACAATCAAACTTACCCAACCCTTCTCGGGAGAACCACCAACGACATCTAAAAAAAACATATTTAACCCATTAAACCAACACAACTGGATGAAAAACCTACCTGGTAGTGGACACGCAGTCAAAGGTACTCGGTAAGGATGTGCCACGTAAGCTCCACAGGTAATCTCCACCAATCGCACGAACTCTAGGACGGGATAAAATCGCAACAAAACTTTCAACCCTTCATCGTAAAAAACGATGGTAAAAACACCGTTCCCTGGGTATAAATAGACAAATGCTGGCAAAAAACCTTTAAATGCGGTAGGAAAAACCATTAAATTCGCATGCGCATGACCAAACATCATTGGCGCCAAACAAATCGCATCGAGCGGTGAACGATAAGTCAATATGCAATGAGCCCTGACAACGGTGGCTTGATACCTCCCAACACAGCTGCAACACCGACTTAAGACTCAACAATGCACCCAACTTATGTTGCGGCTCTGACAATCAAAAGGTATCGGGAAACAATCAAGGAAGGCTATCGCCGTAGCCACTCAACAACAAAATTCCTTTTGCCGAAGCGGGCTTGGTGAGATTCGGATGATCGATGAAAAACCACCCTCGCCATTGCGACAGAGTGACAAAAAATCATCCGACGAAGCGGGCACAGAAAATCGGGAGTAGCTTCGATCCTCAATACAATATCCCACCCACCGTTGTGGTTCAGACCCAAGGGGACTTCCGATGTAGCGGACAGAGAGACTGGATAACACTTTAGGGAAAACCTCCGCTGCAATGGCTTGAGGAAAAGAATCTGCTCGCTGTTGCGGCCAGGATCTCAACAAAATAAGCGAAAGGAAAAGATAAAGGTTAGCTGTTGTAGCGGTTCGAAGTTTGGAAACCATCCGTTGTTGCAGGGTCAAAATGATCGGAATCCTTTCCCATATCAAACCAAATATCCATCCACTGTAGTGAAAAAAAGAAATCAGAAGGATATCCAATATTTAAATTAAACTTGCACCCACTGTTGTGGCACAAAGACGATAAGTTTTCTGCTGTAGCCGCTCAAAATCCAAGAACCCTCCGCTGTAGCGAGATAAACAAAATTGGAAGCCTTTCCAATATTCAAACCAAAAGTCACCTGACATTGCAGCTTGAAACAAAAGAATATGTTCGTTGTAGCGGCTCAGAACTTGGCAAACCATCCGCCGTAGCGGTTCAAAAGCACATTTTTTCCTTAGTAAAAAAAACAAAACACTGGAAAATTTTCCATGACAGAAACAAACCATAAATGCTGGATTTCAAACTCTAAGCCTAAGAAGCAAAACTAAGATTTTAAAGGGGGTCCTAAAAAATGTAAATTTTTTTTTTTGGGATAGTTGCAGCAGCAACACTTTGTTATTTATTTTAGTTCAGAAAAAAACATTGTTTAGCAGTACTTCCTTCCCGTCTATTACATATAAAGTCATCTAGTTATAATCCAAGAATTGAATAGTTAACCCAATCCTCTAGCAACCGTCTCTATCTTCCATTAAAATTACATAATCGATTTAGAAAATAGGTTGTTCCATTATTTAATAATCATCCTTCTAGATGCCTAAGAAAATGCCTAAACATATCTCAGACTGATATCGAATCTTCATCTCTATGACACACAGTGCATAGAGATGAATATTTCATTAATTCTTATGTGTGAATCGATCAACTAATTTGAGTTGGATGAACATGATCCACTCGAATTCTATGTGTAAAACTGGTTGCATCTGAAGTAATAACATGGTTGACCAAAAGTTGAACAATAGTGATCAAAAAATAAAATGATGCCGCCGAATCCCAAGTATGTTGCTGAACTCACAATAAGCTGCAGAATCTACCATGATTAGTCACGAGATCCCAAGAATTATCTTTAAGACATTGAATTAAAGAAAATTGGATAATTTATCAAACAATTATATCTGACTATACTTAATGAGTAATTAGGTGAATGTTCAAATATATAGGTGGATTTATAGTGCAAAATGATCAAGTGAAGAAACAAAAATTGGCATAGGAAGGTGCAAAAAGTGTCAATTTAGCGAGGCAACATCTTACATAATAACGTTTATCAATTTCATTAATAACATCTTTTATAAAATTGATTTAAATAATGTAAAACAAAAATTTATACAAATGGAACCACAATATTCAATATATAATTTCAAGATATTTAGTGAAATAAAAAATAATATTTATTTTTTTCGAAGGAAAAAAATATTGTAATTATATCTATAAAAAAAAATTACATATGAAGATATGCCTACAACATATTATATGTGAAGCGAAATATAACGATCTTCTTTGATTATCATGTAGAGGAGATATAACATAAATAACATGGATAGTCCATCGATCGAAATATATACTAGCCACTACAATCAAGATCTTCCCACATCATTATTTGGCATTGTTTGCATCAGTTTTTGTTGATACAAGGAGTATGAAGCATAGTAGTTGTTTTACAACATCATCTAAAAATGAAGCTTGAAGCGACGGGCCCTACTGCAGACTCGATAGGAAAAGGAATTTTCTACATATCGTGGAACTATGAGAGATACAAAACACATTTTCATAGAAGCGCCAAGCCTGGAACCAAAATGATGACATAAATATTAAACTGCTTGCAAATGTGGACCCTCTATGAAGGGCCTATGATAATATTCAAATATATTTGCACTTTACTCCTCTTTTTATTCCATTGAACATATTCCAATAAAATACCTTCCTTAGAAAGTTGATCATCAACCTTATTTCTTTCTATGTAAACATGAAGACATGAAAATGATGAAAAGCCAACTTTTATGTTTTGAATTTCTTCAAGAAGAGGCGCTAAATGTGTATTACACCAATGATGGATCTCCTTAACCCAAATTATTACTAAGATTGAGTCCCCCCAAACTTGAATTTCTTGACAACCCTTCTCTAAAGCAAAAAGCAGGAGGAGCTTCATGGCCATTAGTTCAACATAATTGTTTGTCCCAAATCCCAACCCGACTTTTATACTATAGGATATTGGGTAAGAAAAGTGTAGTAAACATCCCTAATCACATTTTATGGGAAGGTCGTGAGTTGCACCATCAAAATATCCCCATAGAATGTTCTTATTTATGACCTCTTCAGTGATAATCCCGAGAGAGCTTCCATATTTTTATTGGAGAAAATATGATAAAATTCCTAAGATTTGGCTAGCAACAACTCTAGGAACAATGGAGATATCTTGGAAAAGAGATTTGTTCATGGATATCTGGATTCCCCAGCATATGATTAGTGGCAGATATTTTTCCTGTGAGAAATAGTTTTTGTGTTCAGCCTTGAAAGTTGAAATACGACATATAAACAATCCCCGTGCCAAAGAAAGTTATTCTTGGTAATTGAATTTCACTCTTGCAAGACTTTTTAGGTGAAGGGGAAGTTTAAAAAAAGATGTAAAGAATTTTCAAAATAATTTTTGCATAATGAACACTAGCATGGTCCTTCGAAGCTTCTTTTTTGGAGTACATCCCAAGTCAGGGCTTTATTCTCTAAGGTACTACACATGAATAGTTTTGATTTTGTTGGGCATTTTAGTTTCCATAAAATTTTCCACCACCATTTTGGTTCGCTATTTAAGTGCTCGATGATGAGTTGAAGGTATCCTTTTTTTCGAGAGTACAATCCATGTGGATCCACATCTAAAATCATCTCATCATCCTGATCCATAATTTTGATATGGGCCTTCCTCAAGGAATATATATATGTTCTCCATTCTTTGGAAAAATCTCCATCTAGATCAAGTTGATAAGCTGAGAGCCAACCTTGGATCCATAAATTGGTTGAATTGTGATCAACAATTTGAGACAATGAGAAGAGGTTTTTATCTCGTAACAACAAGATTATCTCTTGAGAAATCCGGTGGTTATCATAGCCGCCAACCCACAGATCCATACCTATATGCAATTATATTTGTTCCCAATTTTCCAAGCCAAATTATTTCTGATGAGATCAAAGGCCTTTAGCGCTATCTTCCATATATTTGATATATTATTTTAGGTCTTATTTGGATTTCAAATCCAGTTGAGAACAAATAAATCCAGTTGAGAAGAGAGTTTGGAGAAATATATTTCTGAATTGTGACATCAATCCAGATATATTATATGGAGATTAGCTTGCAGATGCTCTTTGCAAGCAAAGCTTTGGAGAATAGGAAGATGTTTTTTAATCCCCATCCACCCACAGCCTTTGGAAGAGCTAGCTTATCCCATATGACCCAAGTGAAGGACTTTTGAGGGCGTTTCCAGAGAAATGAAAATGAGATCTTTTATTTTTTTCCAAAATGTCCTTCGGGACCCATGCCTGAGATATCCAATAGATGGGAATAACTTCCATAATATATCTGAAAAGAATCAATCTTCTGGCCTTCGAAAGCCATCTCAGATTCCAAACTTTAAGGCACTTATCGATTTTTGTAAGAAACCACGATCAATCCTCTTTGGAATAGTTATTGGGCTTTAGTTTAATTTGTTTTTTGGGAGCTGAGCAAGCCGCTAGGGTTCCTCACATGCACTTGAGAGGCTGCAGCAGCCAACAATCGTGAGTGCGCCAGGGGGTGCGGAGCCACCTCCCACCCCACCGTTCTCTACCGGAGAGGCCTTCAGGCGCCTTATTGATCCGTTTGGAAAGAAGCCGGCGGCTCCTTCAGTGCCGAAATTCATAAAGAAGCTCAATGCTATTCCGGAAATTGGCTTGTCAGAAGAACAACCCAAAAAAATTGCCCTGGCCTTAGTTGAAAGAGGTTTGGTCGAAAATTTTATGGGGCTATGGTCTTCTGCGAGAACAACCGATGATTAGATTCAAAGAAACTATAGGCCCCAACTCAAAAACAATGTGACCTGCTATGCAATGGGAAGGGGCTTCTTCATTTTCGGATTTATCTCCAAGGAAGATCGAGATCTAATCTTTAGAAGTGGTTCATACTTTATGGGGACCCAAGGTCTGTACCTCAACAGATGGATGCCCGATTTTGATCCGATAGTAGATGTCCCAAAAGAGGTCCCAGTCTGGGTCCAACTCCCCAACTTACCAATCCATTGTTAGAACTTTCAATCTCTCCAAAAGATTGGAAACAGGCTAGGTCGATTCATAGATAAAGCCGATAACAAAGCTCAGTACACATGTGAAAGGATCTATGTTGAAGCCAATCTGGAAACCGGGTTGCTTGAAGCCGTAAAGCTCAAGGTGGGAGACTGGCACCATTTCCAAAAGCTGAACTACGAGCAACTTCCGTTCAAATGCAGAAACTGTCACGAACATGGTCACTTCCAAAGAAACTGTCCAAAGGCCCAACCAGAAGACAAAAAGGAAGGAGAATGTTGGTAGAAGGTTAAAAAAGGTAAAGCGGCCATGAAAACTGCTGAGAAGAAAAGCACAGGTCATCTAAAGAAACTCCAGCCCAACCCAACTAATAAGGATGCGCCGAAAGAAGGATCAACCTCTGGGGAAAATGTTGAAACTGTAGAAGTGCAAGAGATTGAAGACATTCAAGAAAAGGAACCCAGAAAAACCACAGATCCATTACCACATGAGGAGACAGCTAAGGAGAAAGATGCAGAAGAAGAGCACATAAGCCTGGGATTGGAATCAGAGGGGGTCTCAGATGATGGTGGAACCAAATCAAGCAGCTCCCAAGTTACACCAATAAAAACAAAAAGGGGTCGGAAGACCAAGAAAAAAGAGAGAGAGGAAAAAACCTATTTAGACATGCTCCAAGGTTCCCAACATACGCTCAAAGGAATGATAAGTATCGGATCTACAAAAAATCTCGTCTCGGCTCCAAAAGGAGCCACATCCTCCCAAGGTAAATAATGAAATACGTCTCCTGGAGTTGTAGAGGTCTAGATAGCAATTTGAAAGAAGAAGCCTTAAAATACATTGTGAGATTGTATAAACCCGAAGTTCTTTTCATCCAGGAGTCAAAGTTGGAGGACGTTGTCCTCCTCCAAGCTAGTAAAGTGTTTTGGAAAAAAGGTCAAGCAAAAGCAGTAAGTTCAAGAGGAGCATTAGGAGGAATAACCACCTGTTGGGACACCTCCAAGTTCGAGCTAACATCTGAAGAAAGCAACATGCATTGGATCTTCACCAAGCTTCTCCATAAAGAGTCAATTCATCAAGTAAGTTTGTTTAATTTATATGTTCCGGTTTCATTTTCGGAAAAAATATCCTGTTGGGATGCCTTAAAGTCCTTCCTTAGCACGCACAGCCCAGAGAATGTAATCATTGCAGGAGATCTCAATCTAACTCTCGCTGCCAATGAAAAAAAAGGTGGTTCCCATGTCAGAGATCCAACTAGAGAATGGGTGGAGGATATCATTCTATATTGGGATCTAGAGGACATCAAGCCCACTCGGGGGAAATACACTTGGTCAAACAAGCGTTTGGGTCCTGGGCATATTGCAGCTTGCCTAGATAGATTCCTAATCCAGTCCTCTTTTCTAACCTTTGGTCTCTCAACCTCGTAAAAAATATTGCCAAACTATGTCTATGACCACAAGCCTATCCTCTTGGAACTTTCCTTAGATAAAAATTTAGGTCCAAACCCTTTCAGATTCAGCCCCCTTTGGATCCAGCATGACAGCTTCCAGGACATAGTCACCTCGGCTTGGAATAGAAAAATTCAAGGTTCTCCCTTCTTTGTCTGGGAAGAAAAATTAAGAGGCCTCAAAAAAGATTTGAAATGCTGGGCCAAGTCTCTAAAATCCCCTTCCTCCAGAAGGATTGAGGCACAGGAAGCCCTTGAGACTCACCAGATGGCCCTAGAGGAGTCCGAAGTCACCCAATCCTTGTTAACCACTGAAGTTGGCCTTCAAAAATATCTCCATAAAGATTGTAGATTGCAAGAGGAATACTGGAGGCAAAAGTGCAGAAGCCTTTGGCTGTTAGCTGGAGACAAAAATACGAGCTACTTTCACAAACAAGCCGAAGCCCACAAGCACTTCAAGGCTGTTAATGAAATACAATACCAAGAGCAAACAATTAAAGACTTTGAAGGGATCAAGAAAGCCGCCCATTCCTTCTATAAGGATCTGTACACTGCCCCTGAAGAAAATCCCATCAATGTAAACTCCTATCTCTTCGACCATATCCCCTAGCTTGTCTCTGAAGAGGAGAATATGAATCTAACAACCCCGATCAGTTTGAAAGAGATTAAAAAAGCACTGGATCTCATGGAGGCAGACAAGGCTCCCAGTCCCGATGGATTCACAGCAAGGTTTTTCAAATCATGTTGGACAACCATTAAAGATGACTTGCTGAAAATGGTAAGGAAATAGCAAAGGTGTATCAATATTGGTGGCAGCACCAACTCGACTTTCTTAGCCGTGATTCTAAAGGAGAAAGATGCTTGTAACTTCAGTAGATTCCGGCCCATTTCCCTTTGCAACACATGATACAAAATAATCACCAAAGTAATAGCCTCAAGGCTAAAAAAAATCCTCTCTGCTATCATCCCAAAGAACCAAGGAGGTTTTATCAAAGGGTGCGGGATCCTGGAAAATATCGTACTGGTGCAAGAATCCATTCATTCAAGTTGTCAAATAAAAGAGAAAGGCATGGTTATCAAGTTAGATCTTGCCAATGCCCTTGATAGAGTTCGACACGATTTTCTGTTTATATTCATGGAGAAATCCAGATTCTCCAAAAACTTCTCAAGTTGGGTGAAATCCTGCATTGCCTCTCCTTAGATCGCTCCTCTAGTGAATGGACGATCAATGAACTATTTTCAGGCCTCTCGAGGATTGAGACAAGGATGCCTCTTGTCTCCTCTCCTCTATGCCATCCAAGCTTGGGTGCTCATCTTCCAATTGGGCCACTGTCAGCAGATCCAGACTCTCTCAGGCCTAATGATGGCTCATAATGTTGAAGATATCAACCATGCACAATTCACAGATGACACTCTACTTCTAGGAGGTGCAAGCATGAATACTGCAAGAAAATTCAAATGGGAGTTAGACATTTACAAAGAGGTTTCTGGAAGCATGATAAACTATCAAAAAAGCACGATCTATAGGTGGAAATGATCCAACAGGGAGATGGGGGAAATTACCATAATTTTAGACATGGAAGGGCCTGTTTCCTGGGAGTCCTTTAAATGCTTAGGAATCCCAATATTCAAAAACAACTCCAAAGTTGCTCACTGGACGCCACTCCTGGACAAAGTGAAAGCCATAATTCAAGCGTGGGGAGTCAACTGGTTAAAAATAGCAGGAAAGGTAGTGCTGATGAAGTTAGTTTTAATAAGCCTCCCTATCTATCAAAACTCAATGCTGCTGGCCCCCAAAACCTTCATCAGTAAATTGGATGGGTTGTTAAGAAGATTCCTATGGGAATGGGGGAAACAAAATGAGAGAAATCTTCATTTAGTAAATTGGGACAAAGTCAAAAAGCCATTACTGGAAGGAGGCCTTCAAATTCGGGATATAGCCATCCAAAACTTAGCATTGGGCTCCAAACTGCTGTGGAACATAGTCTCAGGTAAATCCTCCTGGAGTAAGCAAGTGTTGTGGAAGAAACACTTCCAAGGGAAGCAGACCAAATGTTTAGATCAACCGCCAAGAGTCCTCAAAGGGTCACCAATTTTCATGCTGTGTCGAAGAGCTCTGGAGTTTTTTAAAGATAAGTTGTATTGGATCCCAGGAAATGGAAAATCCATAAGAATATGGGACAACTAGATCCTTGGTGACCCACCTATGAAACAACATAGAGAGCTGGAGAATATAAAAGAGTGGCTTCAGAACAGAAATCTCAACACCTTGTGGGACATTTCCAGTTTGGGAGATGATGAAGAAAGAAGCTGGGAAGCTTGGGATCTAAGGGGTTGCCCCGAAAACCTCGAAACAGAAGCCAGAAAGCTTATAGATCTGATCCAAGGGAAGTCTCCACTAGAGGCCTTAGCAAAAGATAAAAGAGGTTGGGGCTCCACCTCCGTCAAGTATTTGGTTGCAGAAGGGTATTATACGCTCCAAGCAATCCCGTATGCCCCACCTGACCCTGCACAATGGAAATCCATGTGGACCTTTACCTCCATTCCTAATATTGATTTCTTCACGTGGACTCTGGCACATAGAAGCGTTCTAACCTGCGAAAATCTAAAGATAAGGGGGTGGGAAGGCCCCTCGAGATGCCCCATGTGCTTGGAAGAAGAAGAAAATACTGAACATCTATTCACCATTTGCAAAATAAATCTGGTGTGAAGAGCTGAAGTTGAGACCGGACATAATTGAATTGCCAAACAGTCTCCAGGATATGCTAATTAACTGGGCCTCTAGATCCCCGTTCTGCCTCAACAAAAAAAAGCTTCTGAATACCTGTTGGATGTGGATTCCAAAATTCACGTGCTGGAAAATCTGGCTTGAGAGGAATAACATAATATTTATAGATCAAAGGTGCAGTTCCTCCAGGGTAGCGAATAAAGTCAGAGCCATGATGGGAGAAGCTTTGGAAGCTAATGCCACGCTTAGAAATGCAAGGGATCTCGACAGTGAAGAACATCAGTGGCTGAATGATCTAGTCCCATATCATCAGCTCAGACCGACCCCCAAACCTTCGCTGCTTGCCGCATGGGAAATTCGATTGGAAGAGCAAGACTTCATCAAATGGAGATCGTCCTTGGAGGACCACTTCCTTTTCTTTGACGGAGCCTCCAAAGGGAATCCAGGAGTAGCTGGAGGAGGGGGGGTGATCATGAGTTCTAATGGAGGTAGAGCTGTTAGTTTTTCCTGGGGGCTAGGCCAGGAGACCAATAACATAGAGGAGGCTCTTGCACTTTGGCAGGGTCTTAAACTAGCCTAAAGCAAAAATATCCAGTCATTAGTGGTATTTGGAGACTCGAGGATAATCATTCAGGCAGTAATCTCAAAATGCCGGCCGTCCCAGGTGCATCTTGCCTCCATACTCAAAAAAATTGATTTGCTGATCTCCAAGTTTCAATATCAGTTTCTTTCATGTTTTAAGGGGCCTAAATGCAATGGCAGATCTGGAAGCCAACAGAGGTACGCTCCTAGGCAAGAGCCTTCTGTCAATCGATGGGACCATCTCATCCTACATCATTCCTTAACGCTAGTGGAGTATTTGTTCGGTTGGAACAATGACCTTCATGAGAATCGGCGATCCCTTCCCTGAAAAAATAATCAAATCCACCACCTTATCTCAGCTCGTCAAATTTTGGACTAGCACCTGTCATGAAAAAACGTCTCAAAGTAAGATCCCATAGCCATCATAATTACTGTCCCTTCCTCTCAGGAATGGAAAATACTCGTGACTACTTTGAAATTAGAAGCAATAAGACGTGTAGTAAGAGGCACCGAATGAGCATCTCTTCATTCTGCAAGGCGCATATCTCTCTTAGGTCAAGCGACAGTCTCCCTTCCTCAAGGATGGCCTCGCTCAAATCCGGGCCCGTCACTAGAGGAGAGATTGGAAGAATTACTACGGAGTTGTCCAAGCTCAAGCAAATCGTTTAGGAACAAATCTGATCTGAAGATTCAAATTGGGGCCATCTCAACAACGCTGTCGCTGCGCTACCTAAGGAATTCAAAGACGCAAAAGAAGCCGGTGAAGACTTCATAGACTCAATTGAGACGCATTTCAAGGATCAAGCAAATACCAATGGTGATTTTGGCAACATGCTAAGTTCACTCGAAATCAAAGTAAAGAGGTTTTCCTACTCCAAAGTTCTGGCCAAGAATGATGATGAGGACTAAGCTACTGAAATTCCTCCATCTCATACTCTGTTTATCTGTTGCAATCATATTCCCTTCGGCATCTAATTTGCATAACACTCTGTCACTAAACGAGCTGTCTTCCACCGGGAATTCTACTACATTGCATGTTTATCAGAACTCTTTCAGCAAATGTATGAATGAGATGAAGTCTCTTTATGTTAAAGTACCCGGCAGTTGTTTTTCCGGCCTATAAATTTGAAAAAAACATAACCGTTATTGTCTAAAAAAAAATAGTTATTGGGATTTAGATGAAATCCCAAGTATTTGTGCCCTAGATCAAAATTCAAATTTGCAAAGGGAAGCTTTGATTCTATGTGGGATTCTCCTTTGAGATCTATATTGCAATATGAAAATGAATACTTTCTATCATTAATCATCATACCTGTTGTATGACTGAAGATTGACAAGATTTCATCCAGCTTATCCAAATCCTTTCTATTGCCATCACTGAAAATCAAGATATCATCAACAAATAGAAGATGAGTTAAAATGAGATGCTGTGAGATTTGAATTCCCTTATAACTTCCAACACAATGGGATTCCATTAGGGATCTACTAAGATCTTCCGCTACTAGCAAGATAAGCAATGGTGATAAAGGGAATCCTTAACAAAGACCACTTTCTACTGTGAAAAAAAGGGATGCAACACCATTGATAAGCACAACGAAGGATATTGACTGCATACAATCCATAATCCAATTAAAGAATTCAACCTCAAATCCAATGTGGGTTAAGATCATATAGAGGTAAATCTAGTTTACCTTGTCATATGCTTTTGAAAGATCCATTTTTATTACTTCCCCTTTAATGTTCCTTGTTTTGATGCTATGAAGGCCCTCTTGTGCTACACCAATGGCCTCATGAATCTTCTTGCCTCTAAAAAAATCCAAATTGTTTCTTTGAGACTGCATTAGATAAGAACCCCTTGATCGACCTGGCAATAAGCTATGCTATGATCTTGTAAATCATGTTGCACAACGAGATCAGTCTAAATTCATACAAAGAGGAGGGGATGTTTGATTTCGATATTAGGGAAATGAAGGTGGAATTAAATGGGGGATGAACGCGACCATTAATTATGGATTCTTATTCTACACTTAGCAGGTCCGGACCAATATGATCAAAGAAAACCAAATATAATTCCACCGGAAAACCGTCTAGGCTTAGACTTTTATCCTTCTGAAAAATTTGGAGAGTTTCCTTGAGCTCGTATTCTGTGATAGCTGCCATTAGACCTTCATTGTCTTCTTCATTGACAAACCACACCAAAAAATTGTGTTATTCTGACAATTTATGCAGTTGAAGTACCCTCTTGTGCTTTGAATATGTCCCTGAAATGATTCTTTGCCACTCTGGCCATGCCATTAAAGGAGGATTCTTATATACCGATTTCATTTTTAAGGCTCCAAATTGTGTTTTCCAATTTCCTTCCCCGAGCAAAGGAGTGGAATAATTTTGTGTTTTCATCCCCACAACTTAGCCAAAGGGCCCTACTTTTCAATCTCCATTATGCTTCTTTGTCTGTCATAATAGATTTTTTCTTTCTTTTTAAATGAATAAGGTGTGCTTTCTCCTCATCCAATGAGAGACCCCCCCATCAGATTCATGGACCCTTCATAGACCCTGCTCAATTTATTTAAGATCTTGTTATTCCTCTTCCCTTTTCTTTTTTCTGCATTCTTGAATGTTCTTCTTAAATCTTTTAATAATCTCTGAAAATTTGACAATGACCCTGGTACGGATTCCTGACACATCCCTCCCATGAATTGAAGATCAACTCTCGAAAGAAGTCATACTTCATCCATTCTGAGTTGAGTTTGAAAGGACTGCCATGCTTGTTTCCTTGTCCTTTGATTTTTAAGAAGATTGGGAAATAGTTGGATTCCCCCCTTAGAATCAATCCACTGCTTGATCAAGGTAGAATCATTCTTTAAGTTTTCTGTAGTTAAAAATCGATCCAACCTCTTTGTCATTTGTGGCTTACCTGTCCTCCTATTGCTCCAAGTTGTCTTTAGTTTCACATGGTCGATATCGAGAATACCTTTTGATTCCAGAAGGTCGAGGAAGAAGTTCGATAAGGGATCTGGAATAGCATGGGGACCCCAAATTTCTGTAGCACCGATGGAAAAAAATAAGATCTCTTCCAATTATCAGAGCATCACGATTCCAAAAGGATTTTGATAGTAGATTATTCCAAGAACCTTCCCTATCGAAGTGAGGTCCATAGACATTGATGACTCGGAACTCCTGATTTATCTCAGGGGAGAAGAAATCCAAGCCAATCCTTGAGCAGATGCTCTAGGAGTTTATAAAATTTATCACTTGAGATTTCCAACCAACAGGTAGACCCCCGAGCGGCCCATTACATCAACCGTCACAAAGGATTAATTCCTAAACAAAGACTCTAATGAGTGTTTTACAACTTCACATTCTCCTAATCTTTCTTGAAGAAGAATAACATATGGATTATCTAGCTCTAGTAGTTTCCTAATAGACGATTTTTTTTATGGGATCACCAACCCTCTGCAATTTAAGGGAAGAAGTTTCATTTAAGAACCTTATCTAGGGATTTCAGTTCTCTAAGTTCCCTATCAATGGATAATTGTTTCCCTACTACCATATCCAGTATGGTCTTATCTTGAGCTTTGGAGAGGTGGGATTGCCTTCCCCTTCCCCTTCCTGAAGGAAAGGATCCAGTAAAGTACGAAGACCTGCGACCTTACTTGCATCAACTTGAGAGTTCAAAATTTGTCTCGATCTAAGGTTATGCAAAATGGTTGCGCTATCGGTCTTTGAGGAGGCTCCTGTAGCCGTAGAGACACACGTATGTTGAGAAGAAAGGCCTGAGTATATGGTTGAACACATGTCAGTAATGGGGGAGGGACTACAGTATCACACAGGGACGGGGGAGAGGTTACTAGGATACCAACAATGCCATTTCCTTCAAATAGGGAGAAAATTTGAAATGGAATAGAGATTTGAACATTAGTGGACATACTGTTTTCGTCGTCGAGATTGGATTTGATGGAGGGAGATCCACATTTGCACTTAGAGCTTGGATTGCCTCATTCACAATCATCATTTCTACTGGATATCCTTTGGAAGAAGCTTTCCCGATTTCAGTTGGAATAGACTGCCATCCTTCATCTTGGATAGGAGAAAGACCGCCTGATTGATTTCATTTCTTTGAGTTGATTTTGTTCCCCCCTCCCTCATCACCTCTGCTCTGCTTTTTAATTCTTGGCCTCCCCTGATGAAAACCACAAAATGAGAGGAAAAAATCGCTTGCTATATGCCCTACTACATGACAATGTCGAAATCTGAATGGAATTCCTTCATAGTCTAAGGGTCGAACAAATGAGTTTTCTCCTCTTACCAATTTCCTTTATTTCAACAAACCTTCCTGAATATCTATTTTCACCAGGATGCGTGCCACCGACATGATGTTAGTTTGCTTGAAAGACATATCGACCTCCATAAAAGAGCCAAGAGCATTCCCAATGTGTTTGAAGGCATATTTAGACCAAAATTATAATGGAAAACTAGGAAGTCTAATCCAGATTAATAAGAAATTCAACTGTTCACGTTGGGATAGAAAAGAGGAGTCAATATTTTCATATATATATGGATCGACTGAATACTCCAATTTTGAAAGATAACCCATTGGGAATCCTTGGTCGAATCAAGGAGAAAAATAATGAGAGTGGGCTAATCTCTCGACCATTTGCACCGGGCCCCACCCTGTGCCGTCCAGAGTCGCCTAACTCTGTTTGCATCACCCAGCCCTTCGCTCTGTCTCCGGCCAGATCGGCTGGCAGCACCGGCGTCCACTACTGACAGAATCAGCACAGGACTGGCCTACAGGAGAATCGGCACAGTAGTGTCTTTATACATTTTCCCTTTGCAGTTACATAATTCCAGATTTGTCTTTCGTCTAAAATTAACAAGTTTGCTTTTCTATATTTAATATTTATCATTTTCAATTTTGGCAAATAGTTGGAGTTTGTAATTTCTGTTTTCGGAGTTATTAATCACTTATGTGATTGAACTCCTGCAAATTCTTCTTTCTGTCATAAATTTCAAAATTATGTTTATGCTAGAGTAAGTTTACTGTTGACTTTGGACTTAGCGAAAGCAGTGTCTGTACTTTTGAATATACAATTTAGAGATTAGTATATGCAGAGAGAAGGGTTTTCATAGCCATATATAGAGTTTTAGAGAGAAAAAAGGTATGGACACATATTCATGAAAATCTGTTCATTAATGTGTTTATTTTATACCTTCTTTAAATTTTAGTTAAAATACTAATGCTTACCTGCTAAATTTATAATTTAATCTTAATGTGATTCATTCTTATCCATGATTTCCATTAATGTGATTCACTCTTGATCCATGATTTGCAATAGAAATTTGTCATTGCACTTGAGTTCTGGAATGCATATTTACATTTTCCAGGATCTTATAAAATATGGGAGGTACTTAATTCCAAATTAAGAACGTTTTTGTTTGCAGAATTAACTATGAATTGTATATTTGATCTTGTTGTATACTCCAAGCTTATGATATATAATGTGTTGTGCAGCACAGAGATTACCTCAAGCACGTCCGGTGCAACAGCCTGCAGGCATGGTTCTCACAGATAGACTTGCAGAGGGAGTCACCTGTGCTCAAAGGTGTGGTCCTGCAGCCAATCTAATATGGAATGAGACGGAGACAGACCGGAGGGCTGGAGGTGATGCAAACGGAGTCAGGCATCTCTTCACAGCACAAGGTGGGGGCCGGTGCAGATGGTCTAGAAATTAGTCTATTCCGAAAAATAAAACAACTCCTTTCCAGGGCTTTAACACTGGGAATGTAATTGATCTTGGATCCCCATTTTTCCTCACCCACGCTCTTAGTATTTCTGGATCAAATCGCTTACCCTGAGCTCTACATGCCACTACTCTATCCATGACTTCTCCCACATTATTCATCTCATCTCGATCTCTCGGCCAAAAACTAATTCAAACTCATTTTCTCTTTGCGATGCACATGTTTCTGTTTTCTTCCTTCTTGATTTATGTGTTGCCGGATCTTGTTCTGATCAAGGTGCTTGAAACCCTGAAGCCTGATGTGTACATTATGTCTGATCCCCTACTTCCTGTGATCGCCTAGTCCCCGAGCTTAACTCCCTAAGTCCTCGCCCTTCTTAAAACCAAACTAAAGATTCGCTGGATACTGTGAGATGTATATCCTTTGGCAATGATCCAAAACTTGGAAAACTCTGGCTAGAGATAGGGTTTGTGAGAAGACCCTCCTGAATAAACCAATATGTCATTGGCCACCTCCTGAACCATACTCCCCAAATTGTACAGACCTTCTGAAACACTTGAAAATAAAATCCCTTGCGCATGTGTATCAAAGAGAAGAGGTTTCTCCTTTGGAAGAGGTTGTTCAAAATGGAAAATAGGGGCCACTGCTAGCAGCAAAAGAGGAGCAGACCCACGGGAAAAAGGGTTTTTGGAACCCTTGTCTTTGGAAAACGGTGTGATATGGCCAGAACCCTCCATACTAACTGCTCCATGGACAAAACTGACTGGCTCGCTGTCAACTTTCAAGCACAAGACTGAAACCTCATTTACCAGTTGTCTGCCCACGTCTACATCCCAAATGTCTATACCAACATATGGGTCTTGAAAATAGTCAACTAACTCTTCTTTAAATTCCAAGATAACCGAGGGGTTCCCATCCATTGCGTCTTAGGAAGGATTGACATATATGCCAAAAAAAAATTTTCTGCAACTTCACTAAACCCTAGAAAAAATGCCCCCAAAATATGAACCACATTCATCTTAAAAAAAAAAAATTATTAATCAAGTTGGCTTATAATTTAAAATTTAATTTGGAATTCAATTATAGTGTTATTAGTGTTATTATCATATTAAAAGAATCGATGTAATTTGGAATTCAATTATAGTGTTATTAGTGTTATTATCATATTAAAAGAATCGATGTAATAACACATTTGATTTATTTGATGTAATGTGTGACGATTGATGTTTATTCAATTGAAAAAGCAGAAGTTATGATGTTTATTAATGCCTATTGACACCAACTTTGGTTTATGGAATCTTAATAATGTAAGGAATCACTTTATTTTCTTTAGAATTTTATTTGTGTGCTCCAAAAGGCTTGTGAGAAACATTCCTATATTAACATAGTCCTGAGTTAAAATATTAGAAAGATAAGTATTATAGCATATATATTGAATTTGTCCTATAATGTGGGTTTAAAGAGGGCATGAGGGCTTCACTAGAAAGACAATATCATATCACGTCCATTCATATTGGGGATTTGAATACTCCTAAAAACCTCAAAAATATATTGCCTCGTATTAAGGGGTCAAGGGGGGATATTTACTTTGACATACTAATATAAATATTGGGGGTTATTTTATTTGGGTGGGCTAAGGAATAACCTCCAAATCGTGGAGTGGATTCACACCTCCAAATTATGGGTTCAATTCATACCTTCAAATCATGTGTTGGATTCATATTAGTCCAATATTTTGCTAAGGAATAACCTCCAAATCACATGCTAGATTCATACCTCCAAATCATGGGATGGATCCATATTAGTCCTAGCTTCTGCTAAGGATTAACCTCCAAATTATGGGTTGTATTTATACCTCCAAGTCACTAAACGTATAAAGTATTTTATTTTAAGAATGAATTTTTAGGTTGGGGTTTAGGTGGGTATTCAGATTCAATCAAACCTTGCTCCACGACAACCAAGAAAAGTGAGATCAGTATTTCTTGGCTCACTAGAACCGAGAATAGTTAGATTAATATTTCTTAACTAATTATTTATTTCAACTTTTCGTATTCTTCTTTAACATTTTCACATTGCTAGTTAGGAATAGTTGTTAGATTGAGTTATATTTGTCAAATTCATAATTGTATTTTCAATTCTTATATGCAAGGCATCTGCCTTAATATTGTATTAGAACCGATATGAACATACGTGAAAATCTAAATCCTTATTTACATACCCTATGTGCTATTGCTGGCATGCAATGGTATCATTTAAGTTTCACCATTTATGTATCTTTATAACTATTGCATACTTGAAACTTAACGATGGATATTTTTCCCTCTTCTGTAAAGGTAAAAGAAAGTAGATATAACCCAATAAAATGTAACTAAATGTTGTTAATTCCCTTGATTGCAAGAATAAATGTAAAGAAAGTGGAGGCAATTCATTGCATCTTATGAATGACCCAATCCAAGTTATGCACTTGATCATATGGTGTTATTAGAAAGTTACAAGAGGATTTTTTCTATGTTCATTTGAGTTCAAACATAAATGATGTTTGTTTTGATAGGAAGGTAGGGAATTCTATCCATGAATGGGTTTCAATTTTGCATTTTTATGGAATTCAAATTATTAAGCTTATAGAAAACATGAGCTCTCTATGACTATACTTGTATTTACATGATATTAAATTGGTAGATTGGTAGGTTGTGGTGTGAAACATTTGCAATTCTTATATTTTCTACAAATTGCATTGACTATTAATTTATCGTATTTTACTTTCTTTGTTACATTGATCTCTTTATTGGGTTGTATTTTACTTCCCATTACTATTTTCTTAGGTCTTCCACTATCTAGTGCTACAAAATGATCACTCGCCCCTGCAATCTTGGTGGGATCACTATTAGAATTATACTATTATTTTATTTAGCATCATGTTTGCGTATACTAATGTGCATTAGGGATCCTTCTTGTTACAACTTGATAATATGATATAAAGGGGGTATTGAAAATAGGTTCATAAAAATGGATACCTACAATATATGGTGAAACTAGGGGTTTTCTGAATTGGAAAGGTATATAGGGAGGGGGGTTTAACATTACAATTTTAGGAGGCATCTTCCAATATTTAGTGAAATTAAGGATATTCTTTAATATCTTGCAAATGATCGTGCCATGCAACAAGTTCATTGAGTGAAACCCTCGTGATAGAGGGCATTATATGAGAAATTAATTTTCATATTCAACCTCCTTAGTGCTACAAAGATGATAAATTCTTTCACCCCATAGTATTTTAAAAATTTTCCTCTGCCTTTTTCATTAGGGAGCTCATGAAAGTTTGATAACGAGTTACTTTTGATATTCTAGATTATAGTTGATCACCTCCTTATAATAGATTATGAATGCTCTAATTCTCTATCACACCACAATTTCTGCTTAAATCTAGATGTAATAGTTCAGCTTTAATATTATCACTATTATGTAGAGTGGCATCTTCTTCAACTCCCCAATGATTTAGCCAAGACTTGCATCTTTATGCTAAATTCACTTAAGCCAAATGTGGTTTTGACTAGCATTTGAAGTAATATTAGGAAGCCTCTTGTCTCCTATCTTTCTTTTCTTGTTCTTGTACATTAGTTATCTAGTCGTCTCCATGCTTTCAATAGGGAAGATAATTTCTTCTATGAGGAGAATAGGATCGGGTGTATTTTCTTTAATTATGAAGAAATATGTTATAAAGCACTTTTTGATTTGATTTATCATTCCATGATTCTCTAAATATGTTGCAACCCCAAACTTCACATCCATATAAGACAATATAAGATAATAGGAGTGATGAGAGTCTCAAAGACTTTACATCCATATAAGATAATAGGAGTGATGAGAGTCTCAAAGAGGAGTTTTTTCTTATCCTAGAGATAGAGGTCTATTGATTTGGAATTGTTTTCAAGTTCATAATAGGATTTCCATTCACAATAATCCTTTTCTCAATGCTTTATTTCCAATTAAGCTTGCGATATCCTTTTCTCAATGCTATATTTCCAATTAAGCTTGTGATGGAGATCAATTCTAAGATATTTCTATATTTCCAATTAAGCTAGAGGTCTATTGATTTAGAATTGTTTTCAAGTTCATGATAGGCTTTCCATCCACAATAATCCTTTTCTCAGTACTATATTTCCAATTAAACTTGTGATATCCTTTTCTCACTTCTATATTTCCAATTAAGCTTGTGATGGAGATCAATTCTAAGATATTTCTATATTTCCAATTAAGCTTGTGATGGAGAGACACCTCCAAGTTGCTGGTGTTATAAGATATTTCTATATTTCCAATTAAGCTTGTGATGGAGAGACACCTCTAAGTTGTTGGTGTAGTACATTAAATTAGTATAAATTAGTATAAATTATCTTTTTATCTTTGAAATTAGTATAAATTATCTTTTGAGATTTGATTACCAAATTAACATAAATTAATTTTTGAGATTTTATTACCATAATCTTTGTTATTCAATATTAATATTGAGATTTTATTACCATAATCTTTTGAGATTTTATTACCATAATTTTTTGTTTTGAGATTTTATTAGCATAATCTTTGTTATTCAATATTAATAATCATATGAAATTAGCATAAATTATATCTTGAGATTTGATTACCAAATTTATCTTATTACCATTTTTTTTGTTATTCAATATTAATATTGAGATTTTATTACCCTAGATTTTATGAAAAAGATTTTATGGTGAGATTTTATTACTATAATCTTTTGAGATTTTATTAGCATAATCTTTGTTATTCAATATTAATAATCACATAATTTTTGTTATTAATATTAATATTGAGATTATACTACCATAATCTTTTGAGATTTTAATATTGAGATTATATTACCATAATCTTTTGAGATTTTATGGTTAGATTTTATTGCCATAATTTTTTGAGATTTTATTTGCATAATTTTATGTTAATAATCATATGAAAATAGCATTATATTTTGAGATTTGATTATCAAATTTATGTTATTACTATAATTTTTGTTATTCTTGTTATTCAATATTAATATTGAGATTTTATTACTATAATCTTTGTTATTCAATATTAATATTGAGATTTTATTACCATAATCTTCTGTTATTCAATATTAATCAAATTTATGTTCAATATTAATCAAATTTATGTTATTACTATAATCTTTGTTATTCAATATTAATATTGAGATTTTATTACCATAATCTTCTGAGATTTTATTAACATAATCTTTGTTATTCAATATCACTAATCTTTTGAGATTTTATTAGCATAATCTTTGTTATTCAATATCACTAATCTTTTGAGATTTTATTAGCATAATCTTTGTTATTCAATATCACTAATCACTAATCTTTTGAGATTTTATTAGCATAATCTTTGTTATTCAATATCAGTAATCATATGAAATTAGCATAAATTAGCATAAATCATTAAATCATATTTTGAGATTTGATTACCAAATTAGCATAAATTTATTTTGAGAATTGATTACCAAATTAGCATAAATTTAAATTTATCTTTTTGAGATTTGATTACCAGATTAGCATAAATTTATCTTTTTTGAGATTTGATTACCAGAATCTTTGGTGTTCATTATTAATAATCATACTGCAGTATTAATGGTCGTAATCTAATAAAGCAAAAATCCAGTAGGTCAATAGTCATGCTCTAATAAAGCAAAAATCTAGTAGGCCAAAAATCTTGAGAAGTTTTAGTTTCCAGTCACGATTATAGGAATCGGCATAAATCATTAAGAATTTTTAGTTTCATAGGAATTCTTGAAAATACACATAGACCAAATTATTATTTAGACCTCTAACAACACTTAACTTATGAAATGAAGTCAAACTAAAAGCTGCCTCTAACACTAAAAACAGATTTGTTTTTGTTGCTGGACCAGCAATCCTTATCGCATACGTTGTTGCAGCAGGTGGACATATTAAACTTAAAAACAGTGCTAACTATAATATTTTACATGGCCCCGGGGACATGATGAAGAAAGTTCATGAGATATTATCAGGCCCCGCCTTGGGCGGCCTGATCACCCTTGCTCTGAATATAACCCCCGGCTCGGTCCTTGACATCTTTGGCCTTGCTGGCAATGCGTTGGCGGGCATAGTCGACCTTATCAGCACCAGGTGGGTGCTTTCCCCTCATGTAGTCAACAATCCATGAGAGAGAAGAGAGGGCAGCAATACCAAATACCCCAGCAGACAGAAAACCAGCGGTGGTAAGGAGGAGAACAGTCCCAACAGGCACCAATATTGGGCTAAAGAAAATCAGCACAGGAGTTGCAACAACCATAGTTAGCACAGTTCCTGTGAGGGTAATACCGGCCAAGAGTAACAGTGCCCCTCCCAGGGTAATGGCGGCCATCATCTTCATAACCTGCTGGGAACTGGGACTGTTCTCCTGTATCTTCTGCATCAGACCATGCACTTGTTGCTGCGCCTGATCATGAGAAGCCATGACGAATAACAGTTTATACACCAAAAATTTCTCTAACAATCAAAACAATTCAGCAAAATGTACACAGATATCGATTGATTCAGTTCACTGTAGATCCATTCACGAATGAGTTGGAGTTTGAGTAACAAGAGATTGTGAAGTATTTATAAAATATTTCAAGGCAAATGGGTAAATCGATTGCCTGACGTGTCTTTCTGCTGTAAAATCGAGTATGGCGCGTGTATATAGTGGCAGCCATGTGTCATGGTGGGCATTGAACGAAACAGAAACTGGCCAACTCAGAGAGTTTAATCACCCAATCTTTTCAAGGCCACAGATTTTGCATGGCTAACAGATTGCCTAGACAAGACACATGGAATGTGTCGTGTTTTTTCAATGAACTTATCCTCACCGCTCAGATATGTTATATTGGATAGGTTCTGCTTATGATATTTTGTTTTCCGATAACACTGCCAAATTGCCTTATTCATGAGGCTGATTCTGGCGTATCTATTCATGAAATGGTTCATAAATGTAGCATTTGGTAGTACTGGGGAAGCTCTTCATCGTTTTCTCTTATTGAAATGAAGAATGGAAGATAACTGATCACTGTATGCTGCAGATGGTCGTTTGGGACCATTTCCCAATACATTTTGAAATTGCTGCCAATTTTGAGTTGGGAATTCTCAACTGTTTTTAAATCAGCTTCATCGCCAATTTAGGGTTCCGAGTTCGTAAAGTTTAGAACTCAAATTACTGAAGTTCAGAACCCGGTTTTGTAAATCCACAGATTCAGAGATGCCCTAACTTTCACGCACAGAAAAACTTTACCCAGTGAAAAATTATTTTGGTTTTTCGAAAATGCAAAATACCTGAAGTATTCCAAATCTCAGTTTATTAGCTCTCCCAATATGGGCTTTGTGTATTGAATCTTCCAGAGATGGAGTTTACCAAGTTGTTTTTCTCATTTATCGTCTCAAGAAACAATATTTGCCTAATTTTTTCCCTTGTGATGGCAAATATTGCATAACTGGTTTAAAAAGAGAAATGCAGCTGGTTCGATCAATACTTCAGAAAAATTAACGTAGCTATAACTTCATATTAGCTCTGTAACTAAATCCAAAAACTAGGATATGCACATTAGTAGCAGATATCCAAGATTAAGCTTAAGGTAAAGAGGATATATGTATTTCAAGTGGGCGCTTGGCATATATTTTCCTTCCAAAATCTCACGATTGTTACAAGACGCATGGGACTAAACAAAGTGTAATTGCAGCAGAAAAGCCAAAATCTCACTATTGTTACAAGACACACGGGACAGGTGCTTTCTAACTCAACATAAAGGGAGATGCATTCTATTCTCCTCATAAAGAGAGACGTGCATTACTAATGAAAACCTAATGACTGCTTCACAATATGGTTAAGTTTACTAGATATTACTTAAAAATATATACAATCATGATATTCAAACTGAATAAAGGTATGACCAACTCATCATTCACAACATTTATTACAAAGGGCTCCACAAGATCATCATGTCACTTACAAGAGTAGAACCTCGATGGAGAGAGTAACATTCATTCCTCCCAACCACCCAAGCTACATCCATTTGACAGTTTAGATGTTTATATATATGAACATGGTTTATATATGTATATACGAGTCTAGATGATCATAAGGATATTAATATATACACCAATGTAACTAAGCATAGATGAGATGATCGACGAAGTTAACATAATTTGAATATCACCAATTAATAGAGAGAGAGAGAAGGGACAAGGCAAATGATATATAGTGTGGATATAGTTTTAAATTTGTAAGTTTAATGTTTAATGTTTAACATATAATATTTAATGGGTATCGGTATTATTCTATATTTATAATTTAAATTTCAATGTTTAAAGTTTAATAATTAATTTGAAAAAATAATATTATTGATAATAATAGAATTAATTTAAATTTTAATAACTAGTTTTAATATAAAAATTATGTAGGAATATTTATTATACTTGCTTCATGAGGTATATTGCAATTAGTTTGTAGTCAAAATCAATTGACTTTCACTTAAGGGCCGGTGCAAGTGAATTGGAGGGTCGCTTTTGACACATTAGATGCAATAGAAAACTGCGAAAGGATATTTTGAGGTACTTACACATTGAATCTTGATTTAATTTAAAAAGATGAAATGTAGAAAATCGAATCAAGTTTCCAAATATATAAATTTTATCTATCAAAAATGTTCATAACTATCTCAAGTTTGATCATTTTTAACATGTACTTTTTCAAATTTTTAGTAAATGATAATGTATATGTGTTTGTGGGTGCAACCTTTGAATGCCTAAATGATGGATTCAAACTACAAAAATTGGTAGACATATAGAGAACAAATAGTACTAGTACAACACTAATTTTATAGCCTTTGAAGGTCTTAATGCAATGATCATTCAACCTAGTTTTTTTATAGCATGTATAGGTCTGTGTCTAGTAGTGTAGTATACAATATTTTTTTTAAATGCTTGAGAAACAAAAAAGTTAAAAAAAAACACTAGTGTGTTTTTTGAGTTGAGTAATGACACGAGAAAAATAGACAAAAAATAATATTAAGAAAAATTACATATTTGGAATCTACAAAAAAAATGTTATCTGGGTCTCAAATTTCATAAAACATTATTGTGTGTAGCATACTATAATGATAGGTAAAACACATTCATATTGAGAAAAATAGTGAGATGCCTAATTAGCTATGGTTGACCATATTCCATACCATAGGTTGGGTTAAACCCAAAGCTAAGTCCAAAGTAGACACATAGGAAGAATGATGATACCCATACATGTGACAAGGCTCGGTCTTAGTGCTAAGAAACATGAGCATGTTTCTTTTAAATTTAAAATTTTCTTTCCTACTTATTTGGGTGCATGAAAACCAAAACGCGTGCGTATTTTAGCTCTACAAAATGTATACACATTTTAGTTCTACAAAATGTGTACATGTTTTGTAGAGATAAAAAGTGCACGTGTTTTGTAGAGCTAAAATGCACAAGCTTTTTGTTTAAAAACAAATTTACCTTAAGGGTAGGGGGGGAAGCGGGTTGGGAGAGAGAAATATATAGAGATTGGGGTTGAAGGTAGGGTTTTAGGGAGGATTAGGGTAGTTAGCGAGAAGAAGGTGTATTGGGTTGGAGTAGAGAGAGAGATGGACGGGGTGGTAAGTGGTAGGGGGAGGGCGATTAAGAGAGACAAAGAGTGAGATGGGTAGGGGTAGAGGGAGTAGGAGAGATGGAGAGAGAGAGGGGTAGGGTTAAGGGAAGTAGGAGAGAGAAAGAGAGGGAATGCGGGTGTGGTTATGGGTAGAGACACTAGAAGGGGGGTTACGGAGAGAGAGGTTGAGATAGGGGTAATGTGTGTGTGTGTGTGTGTGTGTGAGAGAGAGAGAGAGAGAGAGAGAGAGATGGGGGTGTTGGGAGATAGATAGAGGGGTAGGGGTAAGGTGTAAGTGGAGGATTAAGGGAGAGAAAGAGCGAGAGATTGGGTTAGTAAGGGTTAGGGGAAGAGAGGGGAGAGTGACAAAGATGAGGAGGGGGGTTACACATATGGGGGTGAGAGATTGAGAGGGGGGGTTAGTAAGGGCTATGGAAATGTGTGTATGTGTGTGTGTGCGTGAGAGAGAGAGAGAGAGGAGGAGGGGGTTAAGTTATACGAGGAGGAGAGAGAGAGAGAGGGGCAGGGAAAGTGATATGAGGAGAGAGAGAGAGAGGGGGGTAGGGTGTTAAGGGGTTGTGGGTGAGAGGGATGGGTGATGGCTACAAGTAGGTGGAGGTGTAAAGGGGTGAATGATTGAGTGATAGAGAGTCATGTGGCAGAGGGTATGGGTGATCATGGATAGGGGGAGAGGGGGGTTGGGGGAGAGAAAGAGATATAGATCACGGTTGAGGAAGGTGTAGAGGGGGTTTGGGGTAGAGAAGCAGATAGATATTGAGGTGGGGGGAGGGGTATAAGTTTAGGGAGGAGTAGGGAAGTTATAGAGAAGGGGGGTATAGGGTGGGTGAAGAGAGAGAGAGGGGGGGGGGTGGTTATGGGTAGGGAGAGTAGGAGGGGGATTAGGGGTTGTGAGAGTGTGTGAAAGATATACGTGGGGAGGTTGTTAGGCAGTTGGGGGAGAGAGAGAGAGAGAGATGGGGGTTAGGTGTAGGTGGAGGAGTAGGGGAGAGAGAGAGCGAGAGAGAGGGTTAGTGAGGGTTAGGAGGAAGAGGGGAGAGAGAAATATAAGAGAGAGGAGGAGAGGGGATTAGAGGTAAGAGGAATAGGGTGGAGAGAGTGAGATGTGGATTAGTAATGGTGGGTGTGTGTGTGTGTGTGAGAGAGAGAGAGAGAGAGAGAGAGAGAGAGAGAGAGAGAGAGAGAGTCAGGGGAGGTTTTGGGTGATCAAGGTATGGGGGAGGAGCAGGGTTGGGGGAGAGAAAGAGAGATAGATCAAGGTGGGGAGGGTATAGGGTCTTAGGGATGATTATGGTAGTTAGAGAGAAGAGGGGTAGAGAGAGAGTGAGAGGATGGTAAGTGGTAAGGGGAGGGGGTTAGGACAAAAAAAGGAGAGAGAGGGGGGAGAATGAGAGAAAGATAGAGGGGATTAGGTGGTTTTTTTAGGTAGGGATAATGTGAGTGGGGTTAGGGCTAGTGAGATGT
>LPNX010103833.1:96503-170221 GCA_001517045.1 Pseudotsuga menziesii | reverse complement strand
GGGGTTAGAGAGAGAGATAGATTGGGGGGTTGTAAGGGGTTATTGGTAGAGAGGGAGGTATGTGGTTAAGGGGTTAGAGGTAGAGACATATTGGGTATTAGGATATTGGAGCTTAGTGGAGCAGGGGAGAAAGAGAGTGAGAGAAGGGGTTAGTAAGGGTCAAGGAAATGATTAAATGGGTGAGAGAGAGAGAGAGATTAGGGAGGGAGGGGTGTTAGGGACCTGGGGGAAGAGACATGCGTAGGTGGAGGGTGTGGATGATTAGGGGTAGGGGGCATTAGGGAGTTGGATAGGGGGTGTTAGGGGGTTGGGAGGGGGGGTTGGGGGTGTGTTAGGGAGTTGGAGAGGGGGTGTGGGTGATTAGGGTTAGGGAGGGGGTGGTTAGGGAGTTGGATAAGGGGTGTTAGGGGGTTAGGAATAAGTTTTAGGGGAATTTTATGGAATAAAACATACTTTACAAAATGTGTACATGTTTTGCTTCTTTAAAACAGTTATGTGTTTTATTTGTATGCATTTTAGAGATCTGTTGAGGCCTGGAAATTCGCAGGAGGCAACAGTAAGGGATTCTCCCCAATCAATGTTCCCAACTAGCCCGTTGACTGTTTGGAATAGGGAATCCGTCCGGTTTGCGGTCCGGATACCGTAGGTCAAGAAACAAAACAAAGGCTTTACTGGTTGCGGCCTGGCCCACCGAGTTTTTGTACTTTTGACTTAAAGAAATGAAATACAAGTGCCTAACTAAATGCAGGGAGATCAAGATGCAGGGAGCAGTCACAATGTGATGCGCAGGTTATTACCTATCGTCTTATGCTCGCAAGCAACCAAATCAGATACAATAAGAAATAAACTAACTATCTAATCTATCCCTAGGGAGCAAGGTTATCATTTTGGGTGAGCAATACATTTTGCACATGCATTATGAAGAATCACAGATAACTGGTACTTCTTTCAAGACACATGAACACTTACAGATATTTAAATAACCAGATAGCTGATCATTTTATAACAACATTTATTACTCACAGTGAAAAATATCCCAGAAACTACTGAAGAACATTTAACAAGAACATAGGTTCAGAACATTAGATACTCTTACAGTAAATGAACACAGCTGAAAATGAAATAGTTCCTCTTCAACATTATTCATTAAGTTGCATTGATACATTCCACTTTTCACTCTCTCCGACAGGCCAAAATTGCAGTTTCCTTTGCAAAACGAAGTAGTTCCTCTTACAAGCAAACATTTACAAAATTTTCCAGGGGAAAAAGCCCCTACTCCGTCCCATCTTCCAGTATTTAAACTACAATTACAGAGCGTTTCGTTTTCCAGACGCATGGTCTTTCTGTTACTCAAACGCTTCACATTCCTTTCTCTTGTCTGTATGCAATCATGAACCCACTTGATGACTGATCCGTTCCTCGTATCTTCCTATTCATTGTTCCGGCTTTCGTCCTTTTACCGCCATTGATCTCCTCGATGATTCCCTTGGATTTAGTTACACTTGTTTCGAAAGGTTCGGTTTTCTCCATGCCACAATAGTTTGACTGCTTTCTCGAACCAGCCTGTAATCAATCGACAAGTATCATTTATTGGAGAGGCGTTACAAGAAAACATCTGACTCTAACAATTGAATGATTATGCCTCAAGGAAACGGCCTGGTGCTTCTCCGGTTCTAAGAGGAAAAAAAAAGATCGAGCTTTGGGCAGGAACTTATAAATCGACGGTTGAAAAGCTTCAGGAGCCGCAACGGCGGAGGATTATAGGGACCGGGTGAGCGAAAACACGGCGAAAAGGTTTAATCGGACGTCGGCGGGAAGAGTGCTTTGGGAGCCAGAATGGGTGGTCCCTCCGCAACGGCGGACGGGACAATGGTTGAAGAAAGCGACGTGGGCGGGAGAGGGCTTAGTCGTGCGTCGGAAGACACTCAAATTGGATGCGGGATGGATCTCCCAGCCGCAACGGCGGACGAGTCAGGGCTATGGGAAAGCGATTTAAGGTTAACGACGAATCGGACGTCGGAGGGATTTAGAGAGTCGGACGCTCAAATGATCTGAGAGCCGCAACGACGGCGGGACAGAAAACTTCACGGCTTCCGATCTGAAATTAAAAAGAGGCCCGATCGCAAGTAACAATCAAGTATTCAAACAGTTTTAAATATCAGGCATAGCTAGGTTCATTCTTTCTTCGAAAAGGAAACTCTGAAGAACAAAGATTTTCCTTTTCTTCGACCAATAAACCAGACATCCACGACTCAAACCGAAACTGAACAAGGCATAAATAAACCAGCTGACATCCATCCTCAAAGTAAAACGAAAAGAAGAAACGCCCGAGAGGCTCAAAAGTTTCGCGATCAAACCAAGCAAAAATGATGAGGAGGGGCCCAGAATTTAAATAAAGTAAATTTGGGGAGAACAGTTGCGGCAGCAACAACTGGCGATTACCTGGTGAACCTAGATCTCTGGGTGATTATACTTTGAGTGGCAGACTGTTTCACAACAAAAATGCATCAAATGAATTCTTCCAGCTATCCAGATGGATTTCCCAACCGACAGAAGTGTGTACATTAATCATTGATGATGGTCCATTGGGGAAAGGGAAAACCGAGACCTTCAAGTCCAGATAACTATGCTGAGGCCAGAGTATGAGTTTCATTATTACCTCTGTTTTCAGGTAGCTAACAGTGTGGACACCACAGGATTGTAGCCGATAGTAAATAGCAGTATTCGTTTGTTCCTCGTTCCCATGCCATTTTAACACTTTTGTGCTTTTGGACTTTTGTCCCTTTCATATGAGTCCTTCTGTACGCCTTTCTTACTGAATTTTAATTCAGGATCCTCTATCCCATAGTGTCCTTTTGTGTGAGTGGTGTGCTTCAAGTTTCAACTCACGGACGGAGAGGATCTTTCGGCATTCGTTTCTTGGCATGGGATCATTTATATTTAATACACTATTCACCTTGCTTCTTCCCATGGGTCCTTTATTGTCACTCCTTATAACATTTTAAATGTGACGTGGATGGAGCCCCGACATAGTACTCCAGACTCTTCGAATCCAGTTTAATTCATAGGGGTTAAGCAGGACTTCAATGCACACAACATTTTATTCGAGAAAACTGTTAGGCTGGAAGAAATCTTTTAGCAACACACAGGATGACACTCAACGCATTTGCTATTCCCAAAAGACCTTAATATCCTCCAGACAACCGCAAGTTCGTTCCCCTTATTGAAAATCAAAAACTTAAAATTAAATCAAATGAAAACATGACTCGAAAACAACCCCACAGCTTATTTATATACAAGGCAGAAAAAATCAAAGAAACTCAAGAAAAGTAAGGCTTGCGAACCAAACCATTAACTGGCAAGTTCTCCTCCCATCCCTGTAAATCCTGTAGTTTATAAGTAGCAGGGCCAAGTTTGGCTATAATCTGAAAAGGGCCTACCCATAACTGTTGGAACTTGGTATGCTTTCCTTTCTCATCATGGGGGTGGTCCCATTTGAGGACTAAGTCTCCTACTTCAAAGTCTTTTGTCCCATCTCTATGCTTGTCAAACCATCTTTTAACTGACTCTTGCTGTTGTTTAAAATGTTCTCTAGCCTTGGATCTAGCCTCTTCTGCTTTCAGGAGATTATATATTCTTATTTGTAGAACTTCATCCTCCGACCCCCTAGACTCTTGGGCTAGTATGGAAGTTGGTAGCATGATATTGGGAGGTAGGATAGCTTCCTTACCGTACACAAGGGTATAGGGTGACACTCCTATTGCAGACTTGGGGGTGACTATGTCAGCCCACAGGGCATTGGGTAAGGCTGAGTGCCAACTTCGCTGGTTTTCTATTACGGTCTTCTTCAGGATTCTAATGAGGTTTTTATTGGAGGATTTAGCCAGGCCATTCCCTTGCGGATAGTAGTTAGCAGAATAATGTAATTTTATCCCTTTATCATGAGCAAATGTAGTCAATTTAATTGATGAAAAGTATTTAGCATTATCAAAAACTACTGAAATTGGAACTCCAAACCTGGTCATGATATGATCTTGTAGAAAGTTGATGACTTCATCTTCGTTTATCTTACGTAATGGGATAGCTTCGACCCAGCAAGTTAAATAATCAGTCGCAGTAAGAATGTACTTGTGCAGCAGGGAAGAATTCGGTTTTATTTCTCCAATAATGTCCAGCCCCCATTGTTCAAATGGTTCTGTGATCATAACAGGCTTTAGGGTTGCTGCTGCCTTGGGCTGTCTTCCACCACACCTTTGACAAATATCACATTTCTTGACATGCGCATGTGCGTCCTTGAAGAGTGTAGGCCAATAGTAACCGGATCTAAGGATTTTGTGGGCTGTAGTGTCGCCTAAATAATGTCCCCCAGCCGGATCGTCATGTAATTCTGCCATCACTCTCTTTGCATTTTCCTTTTCTAAACATCTGAGGAGAACTCCATCATAATTCTTCCTGAATAACACTCCTTCAACAAGTTGATAGGAGGATGATTTGAGACGCAGAGCTCTTCTTTGTTTGGAATTCCAATGCTCTGGCAATAGCCCTGACTGCAAGTAATGCACAAGGTCCCTATACCAGGACTCATGAGCTGTAAACAGAGGGCACACATCCATTACATGCAATTCGGCTTCATCTTCCCATCCCTGTTCTTCGTTGTTTCTGCCTTCAGTCATCAATTTGCATAACCCTTGGCCTTTCACTATAGAGGCTGGCTTGAATTCAAGGTCGTATTCTTGAAGAGCTGTTACCCAGTTGCCACTTCTTTCTCCTAATTTTTTCTGTATGAGAAGGGATCTTACGGCTGGGTAAGGGACTATCACCTTGGTTTGGTTTTTTAATATATAAGGCCTGAATTGCTTTACTGCCTTAAATACTGCGTAAGCCTGCTTATCTATGGCTGGGTAGTTTAATTCAGCTCCTTGTAGCCCAGTGCTCATAAAAGAGATTGGGAATTCATCACCCCCATCTTCCTTTTGCGTAAGTACAGCTGCTAATGAATCATCGGATGCAAATGTATACATAATAAAATCTTTATCAAAGTCTGGGATTTTCAGGGAAGGCACATGTGCAACAACAGTCTTGATTTTACTGAAAGCATTCTTTTCAATTTCAATCCACTTAAATTGTGTATTTTGCTTGATCATCTGCTGCAGTGGCTTAACAGTCTGGGCAAAATCAGGTACAAATATTCTTACAAAGTTTATGGTTCCCAAGAAGGATTGCATTCCCTTTTTATTGTGGGGCATAGGGATTTGTTCAATGGCCTTAATTCTTTCTGGGTTTATAGATATACCTTTCTTTGAAACTATATTTCCCAATAGCTTGCCTTCCGTGACAGCGAACATGCACTTCTTAGGATGGAGGGAAATGCCATACTTTCGACAGCGTTCGAAAATTTGCTTTAGGTGGAACGCGTGCTCCCCTCTCTTCTTCGAGAATATTGTGATGTCATCAAGGTATACCAAAACACTTCGTCCAATCAGTCCACGGAAAGCTATATCCATAGCTCTCTAAAATGTCGCTCCAGCGTTAATCAGTCCAAAGGGCATCCTTCTATAGGCAAAAGTTCCCCATTTAGTTTTGAACGTTGTCTTTAATCTATCTTCCTCGGCTACTAACACTTGGTTGTAACCAGAGAACCCATCTAACAATGAAAACAATTCAGAACCGGACACCATCTGTAGCAATTGCTCCATGGGAGGCACCGGATAGTTGTCTTTGTTTGAGGCACAGTTTAAGTTTCTGAAGTCCACACACAGTCTGATTTCTCCTGACTTTTTCCTATCCGGTACCAGATTGGACACCCATTCAGAGTGCCTGACTTTAAAAATAATTCTAGCGTCCAACAATTTCTTTACTTCGCTCTAGATTAGTGGTTCCAACTTTGGGTGCATCTTCCTTAATGGCTGCTGATATGGCTTGACGCCTGCTTTAATAGGGACGATATGCTTGATGATGCTGGTGTCGTAGGTTTTCAAATCTTGGTACGTCCAGGCAAAGACATCTTTGTACTGTTTAAACAAACTGATGAACCTATCCCTCTCGGCTGGTGAACAACATTTGCTGAGGTTCACAAACTTAGGATCCGTTTCAGTTCCTAAGTTTACCAGCTCGAACTGTAGAGTTGAGTTGTGCATCTTTACGTTAGAGGGCCTTCTGAACTTTTCATTCAGGTCAAACATCTTCTCTAACGTTCTGACCCCCTTAGGGACGAAATTATCAAATTTCATCTCGGCTTGGTGTTCTTCATCATCAATAATCGCTCCTTTGAATGCCTCATCATTTGTTAAACATTCTATGATTTGCTGGTCATCATCGAACACCCGCAAATTGGTGATCATATCCGGTACTGAAGGCCCGAAAAGCAATTCAACAGTACATCGATTATTTGAGGGTACAAGCCTAGCGGCTGAAGTGGCCAATAGATCAGCTACTGTGTTTTTAATTCTTGGGATTGAAATAATGTTGAATGCATGAAAACATTTAAGCAAATCCCATACCTCGTTTTGGTAAGATTTCAAGTGAGGGGAAACACAATGTATTTGATTTCTTATTTGTTTTACAACTATTTCTGAGTCCCCAAAAACTTTTAAATTACTAACCTTTAGCTCAATTGCTTTCTTGAGTCCCTGCAGCAGTGCTTCATACTCGGCTGTATTATTAGTACACTCAAACTCTAATCTACAGGACATGAAATGTTTATTCTTTTGTGGATCAATAAGGACGCAGCCGGCCCCTGACCCTTCTAATGTCTTCGAGCCATCAAAAAATAAAGTCCACAAAACATTATCTACTGAAAATGAATCTACTCCTACTGCTAAATCTACTATTTTACAATCAATCTCATCATGTTTTTTTCTCCTAGCCTTCGCGGCATGCCACTTGAATGCCTTGGGCTTTCCCATTCCTATGTTTAATAAACATGTATGTGTTGTTGAATTCTACAATATAAATGTGTTGTGAAAAACATGTGTTGCATCTAAAAGGTCTCCCATATTTCTGCAAAGACCCTTAATTGATATTTCTTAAATAATTACTATAAAGTTTATTAAAGTTATGTAAAAACTATGTATTAATTTAAATAATGTAAAAATTAAAAATAAATTTTAAAAATTGAAAATAATATTTTTTTAATGATTGGTTCAATGTTTGACATAACAATTTTTATATGGTTATAAATATAATTGTTAGTCGTAAAGATAATTAAAAAAATTAACAATAGCAATGTGTCTACCTTCTTAATTATCTATCCTAGTTATGTATTACTCCATTAATATCTACTACTATAATGCGAAGTTGTATTTATGAGAAACTATTAAATAATTGTGTTTTTGTTTTTTCACTTACACTTAAGCTAGCCACTTCTTTACCTAAGCCTGAGCTAGAGCTTGGGAAAACCTAGACCTACAAACAACTCCATTAATATTTAGGAAGGCCAAATAGGACACATAGACACAATTTATTACTCTATTGCGAGACATGTGGTAACTCCATTAATATCTAGGAAGGGCGAATAGGACGTGTAGACATGGGTGGTTGGTTCTTGTAGGTTTCATGGATTCCTTGGTAGGGTTTGCTTAGGGTTCATCCCTCTTCCCTCATTTTATCATGGCCCTGGTGAAATGTCCCTAATTTATTTTTTTATTATGAGAAAAATTGAAGATAATGTAACTACGTATTTTTGTATTTAATCAAATTAAGATTTCTATAGTGTTAAGCTTATAATTAATTTAATAATAATATATCATTTAGACTAATTAAGTTTTGGTCTTGTGCTTAATGACCTTGATGATTTGCATAAATTAGTAAGTGCCAAGATTTACTTATCCTTATAGCTAATACATTTTTTTTGTAATGTAGGCCGAACTAATATTGGTGATCTTGTGTCCTAGTTATTGAGTATGGAAGGTAATTTACTCTATCTCATTTGCTAAAGGATTTGATTAGGATTTCTCTATTAAGCAAGAATGAATATTTTTTGTTAAAAACTTTAACTTATCTATGCTTGCAGGTTAAGTTTGAGTCTTGTTGATTGTAGTCTTACATGAGACTTCGACCAAGGAACAAACAACGTTGTTGTTGTGTCTAGAAAATTTGATTTATAAATATACATACACGCTTTTACTACATATTTCAAAACCCCTTTTGAAGCTAATCCTTCTTAGAATTCACCTACTTGGTTGTCTTAAGTTCAGATAACATTATAAGTGGGTAATTGTTGGGTGGATGCCACTCTAGTCCCAATGTACAAGTCATAATTTAAAGTCTCAACTAACTAAGGAGTAGAAGAATTGTTTGTAGCATTGGAGTTCATTCTTATCCCTGAGGGTTTTCCCTTCAAGGTTATGCCCAGTTCTTTTTGTTGTCTTGAAACCTTGTTTGTGTTTGCTTACTTTCCCAGGGGGTAATTCTCAGTTAAAGTTTATATGGGAAGAACGTTTGTTCATCAACTTGAAGCTACATGTTGAATGGTTTAACCTTTTTTTTAAAGGTAAATATATTCTTTGAAGCATTTTATTCTCAATTTCCTCTTAAATTATTAAATATTTGTATTCTTACCATTTTGTTCTAAATACTTTGCTTCCCCCACTACATGTTAATGAGGAGTAGAGTATGGGTTCTCATAGTTGTATCAACTAAAATGAGTCACTCTTTTCCAGGTAAACCTTGTCACTTACAATAAGTGTAAATCTCCTTTGGTTATTAGATGAGCTCAATGAGTGGGGAATTATGGGTATTACATTTATTGGTGAGAGTTGTCTTTGGTAACTTTCATGTTCGTAGTATCGAATGTTTAAATAAAAGGTTTTTCCATACCAAATGCTATGTACTTTGGTTTGAAGATGTAATTCTAGTAATATGGTTACCTATTGTCCAAGCCAAACTCATAGGGTTTTAGTCATGCAGCTTGAACTATATTTCTCCAGGCTCTAGTTGACTATCAATTTGTTTTTAATTTAACTTAACCATCTTATTTGAAGAAAAGGGGTTCCCCATAGCTCATGAATTCTCAATGGACTATTCTAGGGATAAATATTTCCTTTCTCATTGCTAGTTAATGGATTATGGCATGTAACCTAAAATGGAGTATATTTATTTAAAAAATATATATGGGGATTAACCCTAAGCCAATGTACAAGAACTTGTTTTCTTTAAGAATGTTAAATCATAATGATTTCCTGCATGCAACTGTTATAGCTCAAGTTTATTTATAATCCTATTTCATCTTCCTGTTATGGTGAAAACCCTAAGATTGCTCTTTCAATTGTGTAGTGAATCTAGGGAGTTTACTCCATTTTCCAAGAACTCCATGCACCTCTTTTTTAGCTATTATGAGATAATTCCACCCTCCTTAAGTATTTTTAGGTATGTGAACCTCATGGATGTGCCCTCAATCAGTTAGATGTGTCCTTTGTTAGTTGCAGTTAGTTGCTCCTAGCATGTAGGGAGATAAGTACACTTGGGTTAGTCATGGGTTAGTTAACTCATCTTAGACAATGTGCATGACTATTTTGGATCTAGTTAAGCCTAAACAGAAAATCATGCATTGCATGAGCAATTTGAATTTCCTCAATGAGTTATTCAAATTTCCTTTCCTATTCAAAATAACACTCTCCATAGCTTCATTCTTTTTTCCTATAGATTTAGGCTATTCAATTTATCCCTTTGAGTCAAATTGAAGATTCCTACTAAGCTCTAGGGTCCTAAAACATACTTATTTACCTTTTTTTAACTCCCAAAGTCTATTTTGGCATATGATGGTGAATTCCTTTTAGGGTCCCACATTGCAAATTAGAGTTGTGTAATGAACCTAGGGAGTTTAATCCATTGTATAGGGACTCCATGCACCTCGTTTTTAGCTGTTATGAGATAGTAGATCCATCCTTGAGTATTTTTAGGGATGTGTGCCGCATGCATGTGACTTCAATCAATTATATGTGTCTTCTATTAGTTGTAGTTAGTTTCTCCTAGCTTGTAGGGAGATAAGTCCACTTGGGGTAGTCATGGGTTATAACTCATCTTAGACAATGTACATGATTATTCTGGCTCTAGTTAAGTCTAAATAACATCTCATGCATTTCATGAGAAATTCGAATTGCCTTTCCTATTTATACTTTCAACATCATTTATTGTAGCTTAATGTAATACAACAATCTCTCTAGTTATTGAATTCTCTCATTTGTGTAATGATTAATGTTTAACACATTTATTGCATGAATTTTTTATATTGTTTATCTCTTTCATAATATTGCTATGTTTCTTAGTATCTAGATATACATGCTCAAATTGTACAAGGGTCAACTATGGGGATTGTTGAGATAAGGTCAATGTTGGCTTTGATCTAGTACTTGAGTAGATGTGCTTCGTAATTGGGTTTAATGATAATGATGCTCAGAGGGGGACCATTAATGATGTCAAATGACCCACTAGGGTTGGAGACTTGAATAATGATGAAGTTTCTAGTAGGGAAACTCATAATGCATGATGTACAAGTATTCAATCATAACTACAAATGCTTCAATTGTTGGAAGGTATGAATCCCCCTGGTGCAATAAATGATTTGGTGTTAAGCATAGGAAAGACTACTAGATTAAGAGAAATGACGACTCTCTCTACATATTATAAGGTTAACTATTTACTAGGGGGAATGGAAACAAAGGTACAATCACTATTATTATAACTATTATAATAAATTGTAGTTAAGTTGATGAGAGCTAAGAACATATTATAATTGGCTGGGATGGTGGAAAAATAGGATCAGATGGGTTGGTAATCATGAATCCCGTGAATTCCCTTGATTAGAGAAAGATGGGTGGTTGACGTTGGTTGTGATATTTAGTTACTATAATAATATGTGACTAAGGGTGGGAGGTTTCAAGAATATGAAAAAAATATAAACTAGGTATTTATGGTGATGTGTAGTGTACCAAACCCCAAATCACACCACCAGGGTCAGATACACTAGGATCCTAACAAGGAAAGGGTTGATTATAAGTATTGCACAACATAAAAAGTTTTCTAAGTGTAGGTTAGCATTCCAATAAGCCAATAAAATAAAATAATCAACCATTAAACAAAAGATGAAACTTCCAATATAAAATTATCCCCAAATGCACATGTGATGCAAGGTAATTGTAACATGAACGAAACTAGGTCTAATTCATATTTTCACATGTAATTTAAACATCATCATCACATATATTTCATCTTTTAAACCACATAATAAAATCAAATCTACAGATGCTAACAAAAAAATATGTTTTACGACACTAAACAATTCGGATTTATCATACTAAAATAAATTAGATTTACGACACCAAACATATCAAATTTATGACACCAAATATATCATTTTTATGAAACCAATCTACTGTTGGATAAGACAAACTAACTGACAGGGGGGTGAATCAATTAGTTACCAGAATTTATTTATTTTTATCTCCTTTTAAAATAAGACAAAACAATTAATCAATCCATAAACATCGAGACAGATTTTTTCATGAGGAAACCCATAAAGGGGAAAAACCTCTTTCTTTAGATGTAGGGCAAGCATCAAATTCTTAATACATGAATTTTATTTCAGTCAATAACTCAAATGAGGAAGCTACCTCTGTTTCTTCAGTATCTACTGAAAAGAAGCTTCTACTCCTTCTTAGTACAAGTATCAACTTGTATTGAAGACTTATAGTCTTCTCTAGCTCCTCCCTTCCTCCCTATAGCACAAGCACCAACCTGTTTAACAAACTTTCAAGATAAAACCTATTACCTTCTTCAAACCCATCCTGTATCAAATATAAACAATTATGTCAAAACCTCTTTGTTAGAACCATCCCATCAAAACCATTTCTGTCAAAACCTCTCTATCAAAACCATATTGGTCAAAACCTCTCTATCAAAAACCAACTTGTCTCTGTCAAAAGAACTCTATAATTCTGTCTCAAAACATCTTCATCTATGCAACAAGTATTTTATATAAAATTCAAAACTGCAACGTCAATGATATACATTCTTTCTTAATTTTTTTGCATTCAGTTTCTTAATTACTCTTAGCATAACATAGATCATACATACTTTCAATGCATAACATCTACTTCATTTCAATGATCAATATGACTACTTTGTGTCTTCAATCTACTATAAATTCATTAACTTTTCAAATCTCTGCATATCATTTCATTCATTTTAATTTCTTATTTTTGTATACTACTTTCTTGTTTTATTAATCAAACCACAATTATATGAGCACACACATGAAGTCTATTCAATCCAAAGAGCCATATAATACTTCCTCTATCTCAACACGCAACGAATGTACTCAACTCAAACAATACCAACTCTGTCAAAGAGAAATTTATAATACAACAACTAACGCTTTCATATAGTTCAATGTGTGTTGATTTATACCTGAATTTCAATGCATACCTTTGTTTCTTTACCCAACGAAGTCAAATCAAGCATTGATATCTTCTACAACAAATTCACTAAATTAAACTTATGTGTTTTCTATGTACACTGATTCAAATTTTTATTTCAATTCAAGACAGAGTACATTAGTTTTCTTTACATCTGCACACCCACATTCAATGCCTACACCTTACAACACATACATCCTTTAATGATGCTATCACTTGTAATACCCTGGTTTTGACCCTGTTTGAATTAAAAGGTACATGATGTATATATTATAATTAATTGCAGTATGGAGCTAAAGGCAAAAGCCCCACCATCGATTTGGTTGTGTTATGTTTCAGCGATTGGAAGCGTTGCCGATGGTATATCGTGCTATCCGACACATTATAGTTTTGTCATCATGTAAATATGCAAAATTAATAAAAAAACTACAACCAACTATGGCGGTGCAACGTTAATGAAAAGGGCATGATTTCCTAAGGTTAAGGGGGAGGGGGAGGAATTGTCTAATCGTGGGAGCCATTGGGAAAGTGCCATGTTTCAACCACCTTCTTGTCTCTTTCAGCCACCAAGTCCTTTGGGTAGGCGTTAGTTGAGGGCAGTTACTGCTTGAGGAAACGTGGGCATGGGGAGGCGTCAGTATCACAGGCTACTGTTAGCTCTGATGGTACGCTTACCTAGCGGTAGAGCCATCGTTTCCCTCATGCAGGGAGTTGTCCTGGTCTTTTGCCTTCACGATTGGGGTATGGGGAATTCCATCCTCATGCATAGAGATGTTCTTTTTTCCTCACACACAGATTTCCCATCGTTTTTCCTCACGCACTGGTCGGGGTTTTCCTTTGGTTTTGTTCATCCAGTGAGCTAGAAGAGCGGCCTCAAGGGCATGATTTCTACTGTGTTTGTGAAATTGTTGTGGTTTTCATCCACGATTCTGGCTTGCTGTTGGTTTAATCCGCGATTTGGGTTGCTTTTGTTTTTCCCATGATTTTTGGATGTTGCTGAGAGCCGATTTCTTCTTTCGTTTTGGACTGTGTGTGTTTTATTCTTCCATTTTTGGGCTGTGCATTTCCCGCTGTTTCAGTAGTGAGACAGGGGCTATTGTTCTCCCCATGATTGTTGGTTTGCTGTTGGTTTCACCCATGATTTGGTTGGCTGTGGTTCAACTAGATTTTGGACTGCTCTAGATTCTTATGGGGTCGTTTTGGCCATGATAGGGCCAAGAACGACTCAGGAATCAATTTCCCTATAAAGCTGTGAATACCTTGTTTTGTTGCATGTATGTAGTGGTCGGTCTTTAGACTGTGCTGGAGTGGGATGAAGGCTTGGGTTGCTTGATAAAATTGGGGTGTTTGGGAGCCACACAGACAGAGCTAGAGGGATATATTTCTTCTCCACAACCCCTGAGTAGAACTGGAAAGGGGGGTCAGGGCCTGAGGGACTGTGTAGCAAAGAAGGGACTGATTTCCTAGTGTTGGGTGTGTGTGGGTGTCCTAGAATTCCGGCTAGTTCTAGTGTAGGATTTATTATCTCTTCAATGAGCTCACCATCTTAGCATTCAGCTTTTCCCAGCTCCTTGATGGCTTAAATAAACCCAACTGTGTCGGCTTGGCTGATTTGTGTATCCTTGGCTATGTGTAAGCCTGCTTTTTCCTTATTCCTTAGGGAAATCATGCCCAACTTGGGGGTGGTAGCGTTGCTGAGAGATTAAGGAGCACGCTGGCCTATGGTTGGGTGGAATGTTACAGTGACGTAGCTGGTTGCGGGACGAGTTATTCATAAGATAAGTATTTGTGACTATTTTCATCTCTGCAATTATATTTGATGTCTAATGAATTATGATGAACATGTTGATTTCCTAAATGTATGTTTTGCTTCTGCTGTATGTTAAACAATTATGCATCTCTGGATGTTTTTACTTCCAAGCATTTTTTTCAGTCATATTTATGTACAACTTCATGGGTCGGTTTTCCCGGACGGACAATGGTATGGTAACGTCCTCTTCGTCGGTCGGAGGGTCGAGGACGTTACAATGTGGTATCAGAGCAAATGTTGTAGCATGGGCATGAATAGGCCGTGATGAATCAACTACAAGAGGAAGGTTGCCCTCTGCCTAGTAGAAATCAGAAGAAATTTGTGCATGACAAGAGAATTTTGAAAAATTTCTCTAGGTGTTGAGATCGTCGAATCATTGGAGGAGTTAGTTTGAAGCCCCGCCGATGCATCGGATCACCTAAGCGGAAGGCCGCCCGATGGGAACCACTGAATAAAAATTTTGAAAATTTTTCTAAGTGCCCAAATTGTTGGCCTGTTGGAAGACTTACTGGGAAGCTCCTCCGATGCAGCGGAAGTTTTAATCGGAAGACCCTCCGATACAAGCCACCTGCAGATGGCGAAAGAAAAATTTTCCAAAAATTTTCTTAGTGTGAAAACCGTTGGAAGCCTTCAGCTGAAGACTGCTGAAACATTGGCCCCTTTAGCTAGAAGAACTTCCAATATCATCGGCGGAAGAAAAGTTGAAGACAGAATCGAGGGTTTCGGCGGAGAACAGGTGAAGTTGGAGCCAAAGTGTCGGCAGAGATCACCTGAAGACCGCCGAAACATCGGCTTGTTTAGTCGAAGGAACATTAGATACAGACCAACGAAAACGGCGATGGGAGGAAGAGTCTATGTGGCGTCGACGGAAAAGAGAAGAAATTGGAGACGACAAAGCGGCTGGAAGAGGGAGTACGCACCGCAACGGCGGTGAAAGGAAAAGGATGAAAGCGCCGATGCGAAGGAGAAATGAGGAAATTTTTCTAAGTACCTAAGCGTTGGAAACCTTTAGATGATCGAACTGCCGATGCGGTGATGTAGGAATGAAGAAGATAAATTTTTCAAATTTTTTTCTAAGTATGGAAATCGTCAAATTTTTTTAGTTGAACAAGGAGCCGAAACGTCGGTAGAGATCTCTGGAAGACCACCGAAACGTCAGCGAAAATTACTTGATGCGGTAGCAAACGTCGACGAAAATTAGTTAAGTAAGTAGCCCACATGGCGGCGGTAAGAAGAGGAAAAGAAAAAGAAAATTTTCTGAAAATTTTCCTAAGTACAGAAAACATCGAGAAAAAGTTAGTTGTTTGGTCCGTCGATGCGTTGGAAAGAGTTAGTTGTTTGGACCATCGAAGCATCGAAATAAATTAGCTATTTGGTCCGTCGAGGAGTCGAAAAGAGTTAGTTGTTGGGACCGTCGAAGTGTCGAAAGAAATTAGCTATTTGGTCCGTCGATGCGTCGAAAAGAGTTAGTTGTTTGGACCACCGATACGTCAGAAGAAATTAGTTGTTTGGTCCATCGATGCGTCGAAAAGAGTTAGTTGTTTGGACCGCCGATACGTCGGAGGAAATTAGCTATTTGGATCGCTGATACATCAAAATTTTTTTGTTGATTGGGTCGCTGACTCATCAAAGGAAATTAGTTGATGAGACCGTCAATGAGCGCTGGAGAAATTTGTTGTTTTGGTCACCGAAGTGTTGGAAGCCTAGTCAACTAAGGATCCGATATGTCGAAAAATTAGTTGGGAAGAGACCCGATTTGATGAAGGAACTTTTGAGTTTTTCAAGTGGGATTTCTCAGCGAATTTCAACAGTTTTTCAGTGAAATTTTCAGTAGTTTTTCAGCAGTTCCAGTGGATTTTCAGGGCTGAAAAAGAAGAAATTCTAGGTGACTGAAGTTGGCATTCCATACTAGAATACCGTTGTGTGTGAAAGTGCATAAATTTGTTGAAACTCGTCATTTTAGAAGTGGTGTGATTTTCACACTCGAAGTCAGAATGGAGCATGTGGATAGGAATTGGAAAGCTTATATAGTAGGGAACAAGGGAGAACCACCAGAGTTTGAATGCGGAGCAGAAAATTACTAGTAGTTGTTTGAAAAAAATGTGATGCTGTCAATATGGACAAATCCGAAAATGCATGCCTAGACGTAGCAAAGACCAAGAAGTTGAACCAGCTGTTATGTGGAAGAGGAGTTCCATGCAAGGATGAGGGAATTGAAAAGATAAATTTTCTTAACCCCTGTCTTGCTAACTATATTATATTTTATAAGTTTGTACATAAAATGTATGAGGATATGCCTTGCATGCATAGGATATTAAATATTGGTAAGAGTAGTGGGAATTATACATTTACAATGAACCACTAATGGAAAATATTGTATTGGTGTTGGTATTGGTAGAAAAACCAACGACAACATGAGCATGGCTGAATATATTGCTGATGTTGATGAAGGTGACCAGCAACCTTATGGAGAAATGGATAAGGCAACAAATCCAGGATCAAAAGTTGGTGAGTGGATTCTGCAATCTCCTGCAAGAGACCAACTAAACTGGTAATGTCAAGGGTGTAGGTAGGAACCATGTAGGTAATGGTTTAATTATGACAATTGCATGGAGTGGTAAAGGAAACAGGTCTCATACCATTTGGTTATTTAAAATTTATACTACATTCATATAGAAATATATCCTACCCTGTAAATGTTGATATGGACTTAATAACCAAAACAAGTGAGGACTGGTGGTCTTGATTATAGTAATGCATCCTATGTGAGGTAGTCATGGTTAGGCCATAGTATGTTTGAATGCATAGTGTTCCTGAATCAATAATAGGTAGCATTGGGTGGATATGCATTAAGAGATTTTATAAATATTGTAGTTATGCATTGAATGGATGCATATGAAAAGTTGAGTAAATGTTGTAAATATGCATAAATAAGTATGGGTGCAAATGTTGTGATGCATTGCATGAATGCATCGAGATAGTGCATGTGTTATTATGACAAACCAATGGCTGAAATGATGAATTGATGATAATTCTAGAATCCTTTCAAGAGCTGTTATGAATGTAGGATAGTAAGTGCATGAAGAGGGTAGTCATGATCGATTGGCTGCCAGAATGCTCCATGGAAGGGCAAGGTGGTACAAATGATACGCTTATGAAGTAAGGAGTATCTAAACATTTCGTTTAAATTGCATAAATGATGTGACTATACCTTGCAATTTTAGTATGATAATGATTCACGTGAAGTAAATGAGTTTTGATAATATCGATGTGATTAACAAATAGAAGTGTTTGAATTCTATAATTTTGAAAATGCTTCAGTGATTGTTGCAGCAACGAAAAAGTTATATGCATAAAGACTTACCAAGTGTTTGGCTGATTAAAGTTCAGATTTCAAGTAGATTGTTTGGGGCATGGCAATGTGGGTAGGACCACGACGAAGGCTGAAATCTACCATGTGAAAGAGCAAAACCTCATGAGGAGAGTCTCACGGTTGTGAAAATAGTTTGTGTGTAGAATGGGTTGTCAATTTGGACTTGTAAATGTCAGATTGGAGAAATTGTTGATAACTACTAATCACTATTGGCTTGCATAGAATTGTGTCAGGAGGATGTGTTGTAAGTGGATGTTCATGTTATGCTAGTAGGAATAAAATTATAATGGGCTTAGTGGTTCCGCTTACAAGAAACCAACAAATGAGGATCACCTCATTACCAAGCAAATCAATTTCTATAGTAGACAGAGTTGCAAATTCATAGTGAATTTAATTACTAATGCCATTGCTTGGTTATGGAACAATCAAATTTAGATTGTATTAGTAGATGATGATTAACTGTTTAGATACTTGATGAATGTGCCAGGGGTACACATTGTAGGAAGACCATGTGTGATGGCCTGCATGATCCAAACTTCATGGGAAGGTTCCCCTATCTTGGAAATGGGTTTCAGGTGAAACTCCATTGGAAATTTTGGAAATGTCCCATCTGCACTACATATTTGGTAAGCAACATGAGTGATATGGTATAGATTATGTTGGTAAGACATGTGTGGGATATGGAATGTAAAAAACTATTTGGGATGGCAAACCGAGGGATTGTCAACTCGGAGAAGGGAGCCCCCATTCCTCCTTAATGAAGGAATACTGCATCGGCAAATGGCTAAGTGTTCTGTGACCCTATCTAAGAATATGCATGTCAAAATTGTTAAATTCAATATGAAGAGCATGTTTTTATTTTATTTCCATTATGACAGATTGCTTGAGTATGAATAGGGCCTACATGGCTCACATCAGAAAGGGGTGCACACTTTACCGATGTCGGGTCATGAAAGGGTTTTCAATATTGACTACACCCTAGGGAGTGGACGAACTCTTGGTGTCTCAATAATTGATAGTGAATGATATGAAATATGATTACAGTTTTAGAGCAATAACGCTGATGAGTTTGCTTATATTGCTTGTGTTGTCAGGCTAAACAGATGCAGCTTGGTGTTGCACACCAAAGAGAAATGGTCATGGTAAAGTTGCCTTTCCAGTCGGCGTGAAGGTGTATTGGAAGGAGTTGTTGTGTTACTGAAATAGGGCTATTATATGCTTGGGGATCCATAGTAGATCTTGGAACTAGAAATGGTCGTGGTAAAGTTTCCTTTCCAGTCGACATGAAGGTGTACTAGAAGGAGATGTTGTGTTACTGAAATAGGGTTGTTATATGCCTGGGGATCCATAGTAGATCCTGGACCTAGAAATGGTCATGGTAAAGTTTCCTTTCCAGTCGGTGTGAAGGTGTACTAGAAGGAGATGTTGTGACCTAGAAATGGTCATGGTAAAAATTCCTTCCCAGTCGACATGAAGGTGTACTGGCTGGACATTAATTATTTGATGTTGTGGAGCAGCCTGCGTGCTGACCTAACATCCAAGTCCATATGTAATCCCAAGGCTTGCAGAGCGAAGCAAGGCCCTATAGACTAGAGAGGAAATGCGCAATACAGATAAGTATTGGATTATCTTGCAGCTTCTTGCTTATGAATATACATGTGTATATGGTTTGGTTATGATCTTCTAACTCTTGTTTAGAAACAAACCGATGAGAATAAACTAAACATGTGAATTTATTCAATGTTTGAATATAGGTACCACTGGGAGCGAGGACTATGAGAGCATCATAGGGGTGCATGTGGACATGTGACTGTCCTGAAGAGCTTAGAATGAGCAATAATGAAAAAGGCGCTAGTGAGACTGTGAAGGTCCTAGCAGCCAAGAGTTGTAGACAAACCACGTGGAGAGAATCCATGGTTGAGAGGTTTGGAATAGACCAGAGACATTAAGTGTCATGGCCAAGAAGGGTTGGTCCAGCATTCACGATAAAGTGAAAGAGGCTATGGGCANTATATATATATATATATATATATATATATATATATATATGCATTATGAAAACATGATATTGTTGAATGCATGTATGGCTGAAAATAGAATGTGTTTATTTGCTTAAAATAAATTGTGAATGCTGGAATAGTTAATTCTAGGCCTAAGAATGGACATGAATGAGATCATGTGCCTTTTGGGAAGGCATGAAAAGTATGAAAGTCTCCTTGATAAGACTTGGACTGCCATGCCAATTGGGCAATTAAATTGATTGGTTTTCATGCTTATATTATGCTTGGTCTAATAGAATTACAATGATGCATTTCACAGGTGAGAAAAGTGAAATCCAATCGTGCACACTAAACATGGCAGCAAACCAGAAGCTATTGGACTTGGCTGGAAGTATCCTTCAAACAATTGCTAAGACCCAAGAAAATCTTGGAGAGATGCTCAAGATACAGAAAAGGAAGAATGAGATGAACCACCATATTTTGCAGGACTCTATTTGTTTGCAAAAGGAAGTAAAAAGCCTTCTGGGAGCAATCCGTAAGGGAAAGGAAAGTGGATCAATGATGGGGAATTCTTCCAATCGGTCCATTAAGAAACGTTCCAGGCATGAAGACTCAAAGGAAATTGAGTAGGTAAAGATGAAGGAGTCGATGAAATGTTGGAAATGCGGAGGACATCATTACCGCCAGAACTGCCCAACGAGGGAACATAAAGAGGGTAATAGCCCTAAAGTTCCTAAACACGGGGATGAGCCGAAAGCTGAGAACCAGCAGGAGAAGCTCGTGGAAGCCAAGGGGGCTTGGTCCTAAAAGTTCAAAGTAAATAATTGAATGTGGGACAGATCTGCGAAATTTTGAAATTTTGGATGTGCAAATTGTATATGTATTCCTATGTATTGGAACACCAAGGACGGTGTTATTCCAAGGGGGGGGGGATTATAATACCCCAGTTTTTACCTTCACAATTGGGGTCTGGGGAATTCCATCCTCACGCAGAGAGACCTTCTGTTTTCATCTCACACAGATTTCCCATCGTTTTTCCTCACGCACCGGTCGGGGTTCTCCTTTGTTTTTGTTCATGCAGTGAGCTGGAAGAGAGGCCTCAAGGGCACAATTTCTGTTGTGTATGTGAAATCGTTGTCGTTTTCATCCATGATTCTGGCTTGCTATTGGTTTAATCCATGATTTGGGTTGCTGTTGTTTTTCCCATGATTTTTGGATGCTGCTGAGAGCCGATTTCTTCTTTCGTTTCGGACTATGTGTGTTTTCTTCTTCCATTTTTGGGTTGTACAATTCCCGCTATTTCAGTGGTGAGATAGGGGCTGTTGTTCTCCCCATGATTGTTGGTTTGCTGTTGGTTTCACCCACGATTTGGTTGGTTGTGGTTCAGCTACATTTTGGACTGCTGTATATTCTTATGGAGTCGTTTTGGCCATGATAGGGCCAAGAACGACTCAGGAATTGATTTCCCTGTCAAGCTGTGAATAACTTGTTTTGTTGCATGTATGTAGTGGTCGGTCTTCGAACTATGCTGGAGTGGGATGAAGGCTTGGGTTTCTTGATAAACCTGGGGTGTTTGGGAGCCACACAGACGGAGCTAGAGGGCTGGATTTCTTCTCCACAACCCTGGAGTAGCACTGGAAAGGGGCGTCAGGGCCTGAGGGACTGTGTAGCAGAGAAGGGACTGATTTCCTGGTGTTGGGTGTGTGTGGGTGTCTTAGAAGTCAGGATAATTCTGGTGTAGGAGTCCTTAGCTCTTCAATGAGCTCACCAACTTAGCATTCAACTTTTCCCAGCTCCTTGACGGCCTGATAAACCCAACTATGTCGGCTTGGATGATTTGTGTATCCTTGGCTATGTGTAAGCCTGCTTGTTCCTTATTCCTTGGGGAAATCATGCCCAACTCGGGGGTGGCAGAGTTGTTGAGAGATTAAGGAGCATGCTGGCCTATGGTTGGGTGGAACGTTGCAGCAACGTAGTTGGTTGCAGGACGAGTTCTCCATAAGATAAGTATTTGTGACTATTTTCATCTCTGCTATTATATTTGATGTCTAATGAATTATGATGAACATGTTGATTGCCTGAATGTATATTTTGCTTCCATTGTATGTTAAACAATTATGCATCTCTGCATGTTTTTACTTCCAAGCATTTTATTTCAGTCATATGTATGTACAACTTCATGGGGTGGTTTGCCCAGACGGTCAACGGTATGGTAGCATCGTCTTTGCTCGTCGGAGGGTCAGGGACGTTACATCACTTCAACCTATTAAATGGTTAGATGCGATTGTCAAAACTGTGTAAACCAATTCTTAAAAGAGATTACAAAATGTTTTGGCCAAAACGTGAAGAAAACCTAACTATTTGTCAACGCTAATCATTTCTCGGTTCTTGCAAGCAATATGAGATGAGGCGCCAATATTTAGCAGAGGAACTCTGGTCATAAGTTTGATAGCTTAAAAAAATGGAATCATAAGACTTTGGTCATAAGCTTGATAGCTTAAAATGTTGGAAACATTTTTATAACTTAAAACGTTGGAATCATAAGTTTGATCATAGGAACATTGGAAACATAAGAGTGATCTCTTAGTATAGGCTAGGCATTCTTTAAGAAATATGTTTATATAAATATATGTTTACATCAATGAAAAACATCATTCAATTGACCAACAAACTCCATGTTTACATCAATGAAACTCATTCAACTGAACAACAAACTCCCCCTTTGTCATTGATGGAAAACATTTACATGTTCTCCCCCTTTGATATCGATGGAAAAAAAAGAAAAAAAACTCCTCCCGTGATTAAGTGTAGGAACCAATAATGACCCCCCTAACACAAATCCATGTGCCTAAATATACCTGTGCAAAATGTAACCAATATGCCTAAATATACCTGTGCAACATGTAACCAATCTATGTAGAAACAAATAATTGTCAAGACTGAAAAGAAACACCTGAAAGTTGAACCAAAAAGTAGCATAACAGAGAATCTCCCAATAGAATTTTGTCATCAAAAATTTGCAAGTCTGATATATAATTATAACCGGTTGTTCATCACTTTGATAACAAAATGATAGAGATTAAACAGAAAACACACCTGATTTTTCCCTGAGATTTTCAAATTGCACCTGAGGTAAAGGCTTAGTGAATATGTCAGCAATTTTACTCTATGCTCCAACATACTCCAGCTTGATTAGATTGTTTAAAACCTGCTCTTTAAGAAAATGAAACTTAATTGTAATATGTTTTGTTTTTTAGTGCATAATTGGGTTCTGGAAATGCTAATGGCACTTGTCTTGTCACATAAAATAGGAATAGGATCATCATAGGTGACATGCATATCTTTTAGCATTTGTTTCATCCATATTACTTTTGTACAACAATTTTCAGCAACAATGTATTCTTCTTCAGAAATAAAAAAGATATATTGTTGATTGTTTCTTGCTAGACCAACTTACCAAGCATCCTCCCAGATAAAATTCTTCCCCACTTGTACTTTTTCGATCATCTACACAACCTGCCCAATCTACATCAGTAAAAGCATATACATAAATATTGTTACCTTTGGGATACCATAAGCCATAATATGTTGTTCCTTTGAGATATCTAAGAATCCTCTTAAGTGCAATGAAATGAGAAGCTTTAGGAGAGGCTTGAAACCGAGCAACCTGACATACTGCATTCATAACATCGGGCCTTCTAGTTGTTACATTAAAAAGACTACCAATAATATATCTATGTATTTTCTACTCGACATTCTCGGAGTCATCTTTGTTACTTAACTTGCATCCAGTAACCATGGGACTTCATACTAGTTTACAATATTGCATTTAAAATTTCTTTAGCATTTCATTTATGTATTTGGTTTGAGAGATAAAAATGGCTTTATCAAATTGTGAAATTTGGAGGCCTAAGAAAAACTTTAATTCACCAAGCATAGACATTTCAAACTCATTATGCATACTTTGTGCAAACTATTTGCTAAGCTGATCATTATCACTCCCAGATATAATATCATCTACATATATTTCAACAATAATTAAGCCATCATGTTCTTATTTAATGTAGAGATTACAGTCAGTATTTCCTTTTCTGTATCCTTGTTTCCTTAGATATTTATCAAGCCGGGAATACCAAGATCATGGAGCTTGATTTAGACCATACAGAGCTTTCTTTAACCTATAAACACAATGTTCTGCTTCGAATAGCTGAAATTCTTCTGGCTGTTTCATGTAAGCCTCTTCTTCTAATTCACCATTTAAGAAATCAAACTTGACATCCATTTGATAAAATTTAATTCGTTTAGAACAAGCATAAGCTAGAATTAATCTAATTTATTCCATCCTTGCAATAGGAGCATAAGTTTCACCATAATCTATGCCTTCTACCTGAGCATAACCCTTACAAACCACTCTAGCTTTGTTTCGAGTCACCTTACCTGCTTTATCTAACTTGTTTCTGAATACCCACTTAGCCCCAATAGCATTTTTTTTATAGGTCATGGAACAAGTTCCCACGTTTCATTCTTTTCTATTTGGTTAACTCTTCTTTCATGGTTTTCACCCATTGTTCATCAATAATTGCTTCTTCAACATTCTTAGGTTCAAATAAAGAAAGTAATGATACCTGTTCTTGATTTGTAATTGATTCTTGCCTTTTTCTTCTTGTCTCAACACCTGCATTTATATCACCAATTATTTGATCTTCAGGATGATTTCTTCGTATCCTTTTATTTGGAGTTTTAGATGGAGTTGAAACTTGTAACAAAGTAGAAGGAGTCATATTTTCATTTTTTACTGATTTAGTTTCCTCTTTTTCACTTGCTTCTTCTTCCTCCTTAAGTTTGTCATATATTTGATAATATGTCTTTTCAGTTTTTTATTTCAAGAATGAGGACTCATCAACCTTGAAATCTATAGATTCAACAATTTTTCTCGGTTTGAAATTATAACATTTATAAGCTTTTCTTGAACATGAATATCTGGAACCAATATACCTTCATCAGTTCTAGAATCCAATTTACCCATATTTTTATGAATTCTTTTAATGTAACACTTCCTCCCAAAAATTCTAAAGTGCTTTATACTAGCTAGTCTACCTTTCCATGACTAATAAGGTGTTTTATCATTATTATTTGTTAGCAAGCTTCTATTCAAGATGTGTACAGCAGTATGAACTTCTTGAGGCCAAAAGATATTACTCAATCTAGATTCATTTAACATTGTTCTTTCCATCTCCGTAACAATTCTATTTTTCCACTCAACAACACCATTTTGTTGGGGTGTTTCTGTAACAGATAAATGTCTTTTAATGCCATTTTCATCACATTAATTGCTGAACTCATTTGACACAAACTTTCCCCATTGTCTGACCTTAAACACTTAATCTTCATATCAATTTCATTTTCAGTCAATTCTTTGAAAACTTGAAAACAATTAAATGCTTTTGACTTATTTTTTAGTAAAAACAACCAAATCATTCGAGTGAAATCATCTACAAATAACAGAAAGTACCTTTCACCATTTAATATTGTTTCCTTCATGGGTCCACAAATATCAGTATGTATTATTTCCAAGGGCTTTGTTGTAGAATATTCCTTTGTTTTAAACTTGACTCTAGTTTGTTTACCATGTTGACATTGTTTGCAGATAGAGCTAGAAAAGTTCTTTATAACAAGTAAGCATCATATTTCTTGTTTTCTATTTAACTAAATCAGATTATCAAAGCTAATATGCCCAAGTATTTTGTTCTATAACCAACTTTCATCTTCATTCCCATGGTAACAGTTTTCATCCTTCTCATCTAATATGTAAATATTATTGGGTGTCCTTGTAGTTGTTCCAACTAACTGATTTGTTTTGACATCTCTAACTTGACACTGCTTGGAATCAAATATCATAAAGTTCCCTTTATCGCATGTTTGACTTACACTTAACAGGTAATGTTCCATGTCTTCAATCAATAAAACATTTTTAGCCATTATGTTTTTATTATTTAAACACAGTGCCTTTTCCAATTATTCGAGTTGATTGTTCATTACCAAATGTGACAATGACCTCTTTGCCTCTAAAGTAATAAAATTCTATTTTCTACCTGTCATGTGTTTTGAACACCCACTATCAACACACCATTTAACTTTATGGTCTACTTGTAAAGCAAGCTTGCAATCTTCAATGCTTATGTGTTGACTTTTCTTTTTCTGTCATTTAGTTTTCAGATCTGCATATTTACTTATAGCAGATTTTTAGAAGTTTATAGGGCAGTTTCTTTCTATATGGCCAAGATTATTCCATTTGTAACATTCAAGTTCAAGGTTTAAGACATTAAAACTATGGTATGAATTGTTCAGAGTGTTTTGATTTATTATTCCGTACTTAGATATAAAGATGGCATAGTTGTTCCATGCAATTATATTTCTTAACAAACCATTAAAGAAAATTGTTGTATGCCCATACTTATAGCAGAAAAAAATAGCCTTCAAATCTATTTTGATACTTGTCATAAATCCTTCTTTGAATTTTTAAAATCTAATTTCTTTCTTTCTTTGATGATCCAATGTGCATACCGATATTCTTTTTCCATGTTCCCGTTTTCTCAAAAGTTGTGCTTGTACTTGCATTAGTAGTCTCTGATTTATACCCTATTCTGGTCTTGTTAGTGCTTGTACTTGCAATAGTAGTTTCTGATTTATACCCTATTCTGGTCTTGTTATTAGTATATATTTGACAACTAATAATCTGATTTAGAATATTTTAACTACTGTTCATGTTACTTTCTTGCAACTTCTTTCTTAATGAAACAACTTCAATTTTCAGACATTCATTATCTTTATCTTTCTCTGTAAGCAGATTATTTAATTCTTCTTCAATTAATCTAGCCTCTTCTATTTTAACTTTTGAATCAATTATCATTCTCAGTGCTTTCTATCAATTTGCTAGATTCTAGTAAGTCATCTTCAAGTTTCTTTATTTCTTCCTTAAGAGACTTATATTCTTTTCTTGTCTTTCTAAGTTTAGTCAATGCACTTACAAGTTCTTCTTCTAAATAAACTTCAGCTTCTTCTTCTTCTTCAATAAATATATCATTATGATTATCTAAAGCCATAAATAGTCTAATGTCCAAGCTTTCATCACTTCCATCTATATCTGACGAATCACTATCATTTTTTATGAATATACTCTTCTTTTTATAAGAATTTCTTAGAAATGGTTTCTTGTATTTTTTCTTGTATTCTTTAGTATTTCTATTGCTTTCTTATTCACCATTAGAATGTTTATTGAAAGGATACTTGGAAATAAAATGTCCTATTCTACCACAATCAAAGCATTTGAGGGGAATTTTACCTTCCTACTTGCCAATACCTCTTCTTAGTTTTTTTACAAAGTTATCTTCTTCCACATTTTAATCTAAGTCTTCATGATTTATGATTTTAGTTTCAACCTTTTTATTATATCTCTTTGCTTCCTTGAAAGCTGCTTCTTTCTTGGAAGGATTCTCACTAGAAGTCCTCATCTCATATGCTACTAGAATTCCATGTAATTCATCCACTTTTAAAGTATCAAGATCAGTTCTTTGTTCTAAAGAAGATACTTTTGACTTAAATCTTACAGGTAAAGATCTAAGTACCTTTTGCACAATATTATAGTTTTAATCTTTTCTCATAAATCTCTCATTGTATTAACTACTTCATCAATGCGTAAGAAATAGGTTGCTATATCTTCATTTTCCTGCATATTTAAGCTTTCAAATTGACTCATATAAGATTGTAGTTTAGCATTATTTACCGTAGCATATCCTTCATAATTTTTTTAAGTTTTCCCACAACTCTTTTGCTGACTCATAGTGCATTGCCTTAACAAGTTTAGAACCCAGCAAGCCTCCAAGAATTGCATACATTGCTTTGCAATTACTTTCAGAGAGTTTTACTTGTGGAATATGTTGGAATAATTGATGGACTTTTGTATTCATTCAACACAACTTGCCAAACATCAACTCCTTGAGACTAAAAAACAACTTCATTCTAACACTCCAAAAAGCATATTTATTCCCATCAAATAAAGGTAATCCATGTTTAGTAAACTCGAATTTCTTATCCATCATAAAAAGTCAAAGACCTCTAGTATTTAAACTAGCCCTGAAGCAAACAACTCTTATACCAATTGCTGGATAATACAAACTAACCGAGAGGGGGGAGGGGGGGTGAATCAGTTATTACCAGAATTTATTATTTTTATCTCCTTTTAAAATAAGACAAAACAGTTAATCAATCCATAAACATTGAGACACATAATTTTTCATGAGGAAACCCATAAAGGGAAAGAACCTCTTTCTTTAAATGTATGGCAAGCATCAACTTCTCAATACATCAATTTTATTTGAGTCAATAACTCAAATAAGGAAGATACCTCTGTTTCTTCAACATCTAATGAAAAGAAGCTTCTACTCCTTCTTAGTACAAGCATCAACTTGTATTGAAGACTTATAGTCTTCTCTAGCTCCTCCCTTCCTCCCTGTAGCACAAACACCAACCTGTTTCACAAACTTTCAAGCTAAAACCAATTACCTTCATCAAACCCAACCTGTATCAAATATAAACAATTCTGTCAAAACCTCCCTTTCAAAATCATCTCTATTTAAACATCTCCGTCAAAACTATCCTGTCAAAACTATCTTTGTCAAAACCTGTCTGTCAAAATAACTCTATAATTCTATCTCAAAACATATTCATTTATGCAACAAGTATTTTATATAAAACTCAGAACTTCAATTCCAGTGATATAAATTATTTCTCAATTTGTTTGCATTCAGTATCTTAATTACTCTCAGCGTAGCACAAATCATACATACTTTCAATGCATAACATCTGCTTCATTTCAATGATCAAGATGACTAGTCTGTGTCTTCAATCTACAATAAACTCATTAACTTCTCAAATCTATGCATATAATTTCATTCATTTTAATTTCATATTTTTGTAGACTACTTTATTGTTTTATTATTCAAACCACAATTATATGAGCACACACATGAAGTGTATTCAATCCAAAGATCCACACAATACTTCGTATGTCTCAGCGCGCAACAAATGTACTCAACTCAAACAATACTAACTATGTCAAAGAGGAATTTATAATACAACAGCTAATGCTTTCATATACTTCAATGTGTGTTGATTTATACCTGAAATTCAACACATACCTTTATTTCTTTTCCCAACACAGTCAACTCAAGCATTGATCGCTTCTACAACAGATTCACCAAATCAAACTTCTGCGTTTTTTGTGTACACCGATCCATATTTTTATTTCATTTCAAGACAGATTACATTAGTTTTCTTTACATTTGCGCACCCACATTCCATGCTTACACCTTATAGCACATCCATACTTTAATTATACTAGCACTTCAACCTCTTAAACAATTAGATACGGTTATCAAAATAGTGTAAACCAATTGTTAACAAAGATTACAAAACATTCTGGCCAAAATGTGAAGAAAGCCTAACTATTTTTCAACGCTAATCATTTCTCAGTTGTTGCAAAGAATATGAGATGAGGCGCCAATACTTAGCAGAGGAACTTTGGTCATAAGTTTGATAGCTTAAAACGTTGGAATCATAAGTTTGATCATAAGAACGTTGGAAACATTTTGATAACTTAAAATGTTGGAATCATAAGTTTGATCATAAGAACGTTGGAAACATAAGATTGATATCTTAGTAGATCTTAGGCATTCTTTAAGCAATATGTTTAAATAAATATATTTTTACATCAATGACAAACATGACTCAACTAACCAACAAATTCCATGTTTACATCAATGAAACTCATTCAACTGACCAACATCTACAACCAATTAAACATATACAATATTAGATCTAGATTTTACATCTATAGCCACATGAATGCCCTAAAAATGAATCTACTAGCTTACATAAAACATAAACAAAATAACATCTACTAGTGGATATAACACATAACAAAATTTTTGTACGAGTTTGCAATTTAACACTACTAAATCAATCGTATAACATAAAAATAGAATCGGATATGAAACATAAAATAATAGAGATAAACCCAGCCTCCACGAGCTTGTATGCAGTAATAAACACAATACATAATTGTCAACTAGAATATTTATCTCTGAATAGCGCAACTAGCTTCAATAAAACAACATTCCACCCATCCATAGATCTGCCATGCTCATCAATCTCTCAACATGATAATCACCGCCAAGATAAGGTCATGGATACACATGCTAAGGAACTCTCAAAATCATATCTCAACAAAGAATACTTAGGCCACAACCTAAGAAACAAAACACAATCATTCACCACTTAATTTCTCTACATCCACACTACTTGGTTTAATGGGATTCATTTCACCAAAATAGTCCCTTGGGACATCACCATCCACCTTCAGGATTCACATGACCATCATAGAAAAATAATGGTCTTTTAGGTACTTCTATGTTCAATAGTAAATCTAGAAAGTCTCTACATTGGAATAGATAAGTGTTCAATCACCCTCACAAGTCTACAATTTCCATTGCAAAACAAAAATGTCATAACAAATATGTGTAAAATACAACTTAAATCCATCAACATGCATTCAAATTCATGAGAGAGCAAATCTAAAAAACTAGGCTCCATGAATGAATGCCAATTCGAATTCCTTCATAGCAATTTGAATCCTCTAGCAGAGGCTAGCTTAGATTCACTAGCAAGCAACTCAAATTGCTGAGGTATTTTACCAAATCACTAGATGACCATTTGAGCTCTCATGAGATCAACTCGAATCTACCAAAAGTGACTAAAATTTACCCCTAGAATCACTCCCATGCATTGGAAATAACTCAAATTCACCAAGACTAGCTCCAATTCCCCTAAAATCACTCCCATGCACTAAAGACAACTCAAATTCACTAAGAATAACTCAAATTACCATAAAATCACTCCCATTCATTGAAGACAACTCTAATTGACCAAGAATGACTCAAATTCCCCTAAAATCACTCATATGCACTGAAGACAACCTGAATTACATAGAATTACTCTAACAACTCGAATCGACCCAAAATCACTCTAATTGACTGAAGACAACTTGAATTGACCAAAAATACCTCTAACTCACTGAAGACAACTCAAATTCACCTAAATTTACTCCCATTAACTGTGGTTGACTCTAATTATTGTGGTGTTTGCAAAAATCAAGTGCATGGTTGACAATAATAGTCAAACAGGGCACATAATACATGAGAGATGAGAGAGTGGGTCCCATTGACATTAAACAAGGAATATTCCCATCAAGTGAGGGAACATGAGTGCATGAAAAGCATAAAATAGGTGTAATAATATCTCCACAGTCCAATAAAATAAAAAATAGTAACTTTACCTTCCTGATTTCTCGGTCCCATAGCAGCTTGATTTTTTTTCCCAATATGCAAGCTAGTTGTGCTAGAAAATCCCCTTCCATTTCCACCTGATCAAATTCCAATCAATCAATCACATAATTAGTCATCAAGTATATATATTTTTCAATAGGATATATCAATTATACTTCAATCAATCAATCACTTTGAATAACTTTCTAATCTATCACATGATTAACATAAAGTATATACTTTTCAACAAGATATACGAAATATACTATAATTAATCAATCACCTTGAATCACATTCTAATCTATCACATGATTAACATCAGGTATATACTTTTCAACAAGATATAATAAATATACTAAAATCAATCAATTACCAGTATGACATTCCAATCTATCACATGATTAGCATAAACTATATACTTTTTCAACAAGGATACATGAAAAACATTATGCACTTTAATACAAGCAGGCAATGCGAACAAATATGCAATGGGTCCTATCCTGGCTAGGATCTCAAAAGGGCAATAGTATCTAGCATCTAGTTTGGAACAATTCCCAAGTTCAAGGAGATATTTCTAGGTTTGACTTTAAAGAAGACATGATCTCCTACTTAAAACTATAGTTCAATCTTGTTCTTATATGCATAATTAAGTTTTTCTACCTTGAGTTGCTTTTAAGTTATGTTTGATTTTAATAATCTAATATTCCATGTGCTTCAAATTTTTGGGTCCAATGACAATTTTGTCCATTGGATTGTCCCAACTAAATGAGTTTTTCACTTTCTCCCATACAATGCCTAAAAAGGACTCATCTTTAGAAAGGATTTGTATCTATAGGAAAATTCTACTAAGTGAAAATAATCCTCCCACTTGGATGGTTGATCCATCACATTCATTCTTAACATATCCTCAATCACCTAATTGAGTATTTATGCCTGACCATCTATCTACAATAATACGTTGTAGTCATGTTCAGACTTGTACCAACACTGTGGAACATGCCTTTCCAAAAGTTACCAGTAAACTTTGAATCTCTGTCTAACACTATAGATTTTGGAATTCCATGCAATTTGGAAACCTCTCTCATAAAGATGTCTGCAATGTTAGTTGTTGTATGAGTTTTTTCACTAGAATAAAGTGAGTTTCTTTTGTCAACTTATACACTACTAACATAATGGAATCATGATGTGATCTTGTCTTAGGAAACTTTGTGATGAATTCCATAGTCACCACATCCCATTTTCATTTTGGTATAAATAAGGGTTGCAATAACCAAGCTGGCTGCCAATGCTCTACCTTAACTTTTTGGCATTCCATGCATGTAGCTATGTATTCTACAACATCATTCTTCATTCCTTTCCAATCATACTCCTTTCTCATAGCTGCTACTATCTTTTGATAACCTAAATTACCATAATAAGGTACATTATGCATCTCATTCAGAACCATATTCTTTATTTCTCCATAGTTTGGCGCATCCCCTTATGCATAAGGATTCCATTTTCTTACAGTCGGTATTTATCAAACTTTTTAGGCACTTCCTGTTGTTGTAATCCATCTCTTACCTATTGGTAAAGCTCATTTTTAGCATTGGATTCAATTATCCTATCCTTCAGATTATATGTACCAGTACTAATAGTTGCTACATGCATCACATGCATCTTCCTACTCAGTGCATCAACTAACTTGTTTTCCTTACCTTTGATGTGCTTGATATCAAAGTCATATTCACATATAAATTCCATACACCTTCTATGCCTTGCATTTAGAGTAGGATTCTCAAACAAATACTTCAAACCATGATGATCGGTCCTTAACTCAAATGTATTACCCATCGAATAATGCCTTCACATATTCAAGGAATGAATGATAGTTGCAAGCTCCATATCATGAGTGGCATTATTATGTCCACGTTCTTTTAGCTTTATAGATTCATAATTAATCACATGACTATTCTAAGTCAATAATCCATCAATTCCTTGCTTACATGCATGGGTGCATACTACAAATATTTCATCAGGATCTACAATCCTCACTGATATGTGATTCCTTGAGTCTTTGAAATATGTATTCACACTTCGAAGTCCATTCAAACTTCACACCCTTCTTGTGCAAACATATAATGGGATGAGCTATCTTTGAGAAACCTTCAATGAATCTTCGGTAGTACCATGTAAACCCCATAAAAGATATTACTTCTAATACACTCTTTGGTGCCTTCCATTCCATTATAGCTCTTATCTTTTCAAAATTCATTAAGATACCTTCTTCTTATATGATGTGACCCAATTATCGAATTCTACTCTGATAAAAGGAACACTTACTTAGCTTGGAATACAACTGATGTTCTCACAGTACATTCATGACCAAACTTATATTATCTTCATGTTCCTTTTTCTTGGAATAGATGAGGATTTCATCCAAGAATACAACCACAAACTTATCAAGGAACTTTTTGGAAATCCCACTCATCAAACACATGAATGTTTCCAGTGCATTGGTCAATCCATAAGTTACTGATGTGAACTCATAATGATTATACCTGGTTTGGAATGTTGTCTTATAATGTATCTCTCTTTGATTCTAACTTGGTGATACCCATATCTTAGATCTATATTTGAGAATATCTTGGCTCCTCCCAGTTGATCAAACAAGTCATCAATCCTTTGCAAGGGATAATTGTTTTGGATTGTTTCTTTGTTCATCTATTGGTAACATATACAAAGTCTTAAATTTCCATTTTTCTTCTTGACAAACAACACAGGTGCTCCCCAAGGAGACACACTATGTCATATGTAACCTTTCTTAAATATTTATTCTAACTACATCTGCATCTCTTTTAGTTCTGGGGGACTCATTTTGTAAGGAGATTTAGATGAAGGCACTATGGTGGTAACCAAATCAATGTCTCTCTTAGGAGGAATTCCTAGAAGTTCTTGAAATACATCTGCAAACTATTGTAGCATTGGATAATATTGAAACTCTAGCTCTTTCCCTTATATTGTCTCTTCCACATGGGTTGCATACAACTGTAAACCCTTCCTAAAACACTTCTTCAGCTGCATGGACGTGATCTGTCTCAAATATATTGGTCTTGGTATACCTCTTATTGTCACTAGATTTCCTCCTTCATCCAGACAAGTAAAAGTATTGTGTGGAAATCAAGTATGGGGTGGTGCACATCCAACCATTACATGTCAATCAATATGTCATATGACCCCAAGAGTATGATATTTAAGTATATAAGGGTATTCAAACCACTCATGTCCACAGAACACTTCTTTACTTCTTTTGTGACCTTTCTCTTGGTACACATATCTAATTTTACTAGGCTTGTTGTCTTTATTTTATTTTTCTTTAGATAACATCTTTCAACCAGGTTAGGTGCAATGTAACTATGGCTATCCCCAAAATCAATCACAATAGCTACAGTTACATTAGCAATCTTACCTACTACCTCAATCATCCTGGACTGATGGCCTGCTTGTCTTCCATCGAATGATGCATATATTCTTGGAATACTTCCACCAACATCACGAACCGCTGAGGATCCTTAAATGATGTGAATGATGTTTCCTGTAAGTGGACATTACTTGGCATAGTGATTCTCTTTACAGATCCAACACTCAACAATTGGTCTTGATCTTTTGTCTAAATGTTCTTCCCCTTTGGATATGTTTTTCTCTTATTCTCTCCATTGATTATTGTTTCTGAAAGCAAGAGGTTGGAATCATTTCTTCCTTTGGTATTTCTTGTCTTTCTTCATATGTTTCTAGTTCTTTTGATAAGGAGCTTTGTTCTTGTTCATATCATACAAGTGTCTTTCCTTCCAAACAACTTCCTTGAGGGTATTTGGTCAATCATACTCAATTTTTTCCTTGTATAAGTATGGTAGGCCACTTAGGAACCTTTGAATATTAACCTTCTCATATTTTATGAAGTATACATACTCCATAAGTTCTATGAACCTTTTTTCATAGGATTCCATGGTCATGCTTCCCAATTTGAGTTCAAATAACTCCTCCATCTTCTTGTCATGATAATTATATGAGAGGTATTCCTTTTGAAAGTATTTCTTGATCTTTTTCCATGTGATTCTTCCTTCATCAATATCCTTCAGCTTGACTAGATGATCCCACCAAATGGATGCTTTACCCTGTAGATGCTAGAAGCTACCTTTGCTTCCATGTTTGGTGAATACTGATGCAACTGGAAGAACTTTCTAAGGCCCAACAACCAAGATTCTGCATCTTCTCTATGTTTTGATTCTCGATCAAAGGTTAGAGGCTTTATCCTTCTCAATTCTCCCACCACCTCATTCTAAGTGAATCTCCTCCTTTTATTTCTTACCGGGGATCTTTCTGGGCTGCTTTTTGAATTTCTTGATGAATATCTATTCTTATTCTTAGAAGAGGTAATATGATGAGTTTTTCTTGAATAATATTTGGATCTACCATGCTCTCTTATGAGTTCATGATATATTGTCTCCGAACTATTTCTTGGGATTTATCTTTGGTTATGTTGTAGTTCCTTTAGACCTTGCATGATTTGTCTTTGGGTATGAATGATTGACTCATTTTCTTTTCTACAGGTTCACACTCACATATTCAAACTTCTTACTATGTTTTCCGTATCCAAGGGTTCAATGATTCCTTTGGGTGTTTTTGTCATGGATCTTCCTCCTCCCAGACCTAACTCAACAAACTACTCTTTAGGGATAGAAGGTATCTATCCTTCCCCCCCATCATCACTGAACTCTATAGCTGATATTTTATCTTTGTTCTTTGAACTCTGACGTGTTTAGTCTTCTTGTGTTCATTTAGGGTTAAAATTTTAGTTTAATAACAACAATGGAGGCTATAATAAGTGTTGGAGGCTACGGTGTGTTGATCGTCAGTGATTGTTTGCACATCATAAAACTCTTTCACAACATATACAACATAATTCAAAATGCATAAACATAGAGTCACAATCTTGTAGAAGTCCCAACAACCATAGATTTGAAACCTAAGCTTTGATACCACTTTGTAGTGTACCAAACCCCAAATCACACCACCAGGGTCAGATACACCAGGATTATAACAAGGAAAGGGGTGATTCTAAGCAATGGAAATCGAAATAAGGTTCTCTAAGGCTAGGCCAACATGCCAACAAGCCAATAAAAAAATAAATCAACCATTAAAATGAAGACAACACTTCCAATGCAAAATTTTCCCCAAATGCACATGCAATGTATGGTAATTGAAACATGAATGCAAATGGGCCTACCTAAAATTTTCACATGTAATTTAAACATCAAAATCATGTCTATTGCAACAATTAAACCACATAATAAAATCAAATATACATATGCTAACGAACAAATCAGTTTTACAACACTAAAAAATTCATATTTACAACACCAAATATATCATATTTATGACACCAATCTACATCCAATTAAAAATATACAATACTAGATACATAGCTTCCATCTATGGCCATATGACCTTCCTAAAAACCAGATCTATTGGCTTCCATAAAACATAAACAAAATAACATCTAATAGCTGCTATAACACAACCAAATATGCTCTACCAACTGCTAATAGGTTATGTTCCACGACTTCAATCAATAAAACATTTTCAGACATTGTGTTTTCATTATTTAAACACACAATTCCTTTTCCAATTATTTGAGCAGACTGTTCATTACCAAATGTGGCAGTGCCCTCTTTGCCTCTAAAGTAATTAAATTATGTTTTCTACCTGTCATATGTTTTGAACACCCACTATCAACACACCATTTAACTTTATGGGTTTCTTGTAAAGCAAGCTTGCAATCTTCAATGCTCAGGTGTTGTCGTTTCTTTTTCCACCATTTAGTTTTCAGATATGTTTATTTACTTATAGCATATTTTGAGAAGTTTATAGGGAATTTTCTTGCTATATGCCCAAAATTATTGCATTTGTAACATTCAAGTTCAATGTTTAAGATATTAAAACTATTGTATGAATTTGTCACAGTGTTTTATTTCTTCTTCCATACTTAGATCTAGAGATGACATAGTTGTTCCATGCAATTCTATCTTAACAAACCATTACATAAAATTGTTTTATGCCCATACTTATACCAGAAAAAAACAATAGCCATCAAATCTATTTTGATACCTGCCATAAATCCTTCTTTGAACTATTAAAATTTGATTTCTTTCTTGCTTTGTTGATCCAATTTGCATACCAATATTGCTTTTCCCTGTTCCTGTTTTCTCAAAAGTTGTGCTTGTACTTGCATTAGTAGTCTCTGATTTATACCCTATTCCAGTCTTGTTAATGCTTGTACTTGCATTAGTAGTTTATAATCTATACCCTATTCTAGTATTGTCATTAGTAGATATTTGACAACTAATAATCTGATTCTTTGAACTACTATTCATGTTACTTTCTTGCAACTTATTTCTTAATGAAACAACTTCAATTTTTAGACATTCATTGCCTTTATCTTTCTCTCTAAGCAACTTGTTTAATGCTTCTTTAGTTAATCTAGCCTCTTCTATTTTAACTTTTAAATCAATTATAATTGTCTCTATTCTTTCTATCAATTTTCTAGATTTGTGTAAGTCATCTTCAAGTTTATTTATTCCTTCCTAAAGAGACTTATATTCTTTTCTTGTGTTTCTAAGTTTAGTCACTGCAATTACAAGTTCTACTTCTAAATAAACTTCAGAATCTTCTTCTTCTTCAATAAATTTATCATTTTGATTATCTAAAGACATAAACACTCTAATGTATGAGCTTTCATCACTTCCATCTATATCTGACGAATCACTATCATTTTTTATGAATAGACACTTCGTTTTATATGAATTTCTTTGAAATGGTTTCTTGTATTTTTTTGTATTCTTTAGTCTTTTCTATTACTTTATTATTCACCATCAGAATGTTTATTGAAAGGACACTTGGAAGAAAAATGTCCTATTCTACCACAATCAAAGAATTTGAGGGGAATTTTACCTTTGTACTTGCCAACACCTCTTCTTATATTTTTTCCAAAGTTAGATTCTTCCACATCTTCCTCTGAGTCTTCATGATTGCTGATTTCACTTTCGACCATTTTCTTATCTCTCTTTGCTTCCTTGAAAGCTGCTTCTTTCGTGGAAGATTCTCACTAGAAGTCGTCATCTCATATGTTGTTAGAATTCCATGTAATTCATCCATTTCTAAACTATCGAGATCATTTATTTCTTCTAAAGCAGATACTTTTGAATTAAATCTTACACGTTTAGATATAAGTACATGTTGCACAATATTGATATTTTTAATCTTTTCTCCTAAACCTCTCATGATATTAACTACGTCATCAATGCGTAATAAATAGGTTTCTATATCTTCATTTTCCTCCATCTTTAAGATTTCAAATTGAATCCTATAAGATTGTAGTTTAACATTATTTACCTTAGCATCTCCCTCATAAATATTTTTAAGTTTTTCTTTTAACTCTTTTGCCGATTCACAGTGAATTACCTTAACAAATTCAAAACCTTCAAAACCTCCAAGAATTGCATACATTGCTTTGGAATTACTTTCATATATTTTTAACTTGTGGAATCTGTTGGAATAGTTGTTGTATTTTTGTATTCATTCAACAGAGCTTTCCAAACATCAACTCCTTGAGACTGCAAAAGCAACTTCATTCTAACACTCTAAAAAGCATAGTTATTCCTATCAAATAAAGGTAATCAATGTTTAGTAAACTCAGATTTATTATCCATCATAAACAATCAAAGACTTCCAGTAGTTAAACTGACCCTGAAGCAACCAGCTCTGAAAGTGAGAGGGAGAGGGGGTTTGAATCAGTTAGTTACCAGAATTTATTTATTTTTATCTCCTTTTAAAATAAGGTAAAATAGTTAATCAATCCATAAACACTGAGACACATAATTTTTCATGAAAAACCCATAAAGGGAAAAAATACTTTCTTTAGATGTAGGGCAAGCCTCAAATTCTTAATACATTAATTTTATTTGACTCAATAAATCAAATGAGGCATCTACCTCTGTTTCTTCAGTATCTACTAAAAAGAAGCTTCTACTCCTTCTTAGTACAAGCATCAACTTGTATTGAATACTTATAGTCTTCTCTAGATCCTCCCTTCCTCTCTGTAGCACAAACACCAACCTGTTTCACACACTCTCAAGCTAAAACCTGTTACCTTCTTCAAACCTAGCCAGTATCAAATATAAACAATTCTGTGAAAACCTCTCTGTCAAAACCATCCTATCAAAACCATCCTGTCAAAACCATATCTGTCAAAACCTCTTTTTCAAAACTATCCTGTCAAAACTATCTTTGTCAAAACCTCTCTGTCAAAAGAACTCTATAATTCTGTCTCAAAACATCTTCATTTATGCAAAAAGTATTTTATATAAAACTAATAACTTAAATTTCAGTGATATAAATTCTTTCTCAAATTGTTTGCATTCAATATATTAATTACTCTCAGCATAACACATATCATACATACTTTCAATGCATAACATCTACTTCATTTCAATGATCAACATGACTACTTCGTGTCTTCAGTCTAGAGTAAACTAATTAACTTTTCAAATATCTGCTTATTATTTCATTCATTTTAATTTCTTATATCTCTAGACTACTTTCTTGTTTTATTAATCAAACCACAATTATATGAGCACACACATGAAGTGTATTCAATCCAAAGAGCCACAAAATACTTCCTCTGTCTAAACGTGCATCAAATGTACTCAACTCAAACAATACTAACTCTGTCAAAGAGGGATTTATAATAGAGAAGCTAATGCTTTCATATACTTCAATGTGTGTTTATTTATACCTAAAATTCAATGCATACCTTTTTTTATTTTCCCAATGCAGTCAACTCAAGCATTGATCTTTTCTACAACAGATTCACCAAATTAAACTAGTGCATTTTTTTGTGTACACTGATTCAAAATTTTATTTCAATTCAATACAAATTACATCAGTTTTCTTTACATCTACACACCCATATTCCATGCTTACACCTTACACAACATCTCCATACTTTAATTATGCTAGCACTTCAACCTCTTAAACAGTTAGATACGGTTATCAAAACAATGCAAACCAATTGTCAACAGAGATTACAAAACGTTCTGGCCAAAACGTGAAGAAAACCTAACTATTTGATAACGCTAATCATTCTCGGTTCTTGCAAAGAATATGGGATGAGGCACAAATATTTAGGAGAGGAAATTTGGTCATAAGTTTGATAGCTTAAAACGGTGGAATCATAAGTTTCATTATAAGAAAATTGGAAACATAAGATTAAGATCTTAGTATAGCTTAGGAATTCTTTAAGAAATATGTTTATATAAATATATGTTTACATCAATGACAAACAACATTCAACTGACCAACAAAATCCATGTTTACATAAATGAAACTCATTCAATTGACCAACATCTACAACCAATTAAACATATACAATATTAGATCTAGATTTTCCATCTATAGCCACATAAACTCCCTAAAAAGAGGATCTACTAGCTTACATAAAACATAAACAAAATAGCATCTACTAGTTTCTATAACACATAACCAAATTTGTTGTACGTGTTTCTAGTTTAACACTACTAAATCAGTCGTATAACATAAAAATAGAATCGAATATGCAAAAACATAAAATAACAAAGATAAACCCATCCTTCATGGGATTATATGTAGTAATAAACACAATACATAATTTTCAAATAGAATATTTATCTATAAATAACTCAACTAGATTCAATAAAACAACATTCCACCTAGCCATATATCTGCCATGCTCATCAATCTCTCAGCATGATAGACACCCAAAAGATAAGGTCATGGATACACATGCTAAGGAACTCTCAAAATCAAATCTAAATAGAGAATACTCAGGCCAAAACCTAAGAAACACAACAAAATCCCTCACCACTTAATTTCTCTACATCCACACTACTCGGTGTAATGGGATTCATTTCACCAAAATAGTCCCTCGAGACATCACCATCCACCTTTAGGATTCATGTGAACAACAGAGACAAATAATGGTCTTTTAGGTATGTTTGTGTTCAATGGAAAATCTAGCAAGTCTCTACATTGGAATAGATAAGTGTTCAACCACCCTCACAAGTCTACAATTTCCCTTGCAAAACAAAAAATTCTGTAACAACTATGTGTAAAATTCAACTTGAATCCATCAACATGCATTCAAATTCATGAGAGAGAAAATCTAAAAAAATATGCCCCATGATTGAATGCCAATTCGAATACCTTCATAGCAATTTGAATTCTATGGCAGAGGCTAGCTTAGGTTCACCAGCAAGCAACTCAAATTACTAAGAGGTCTTTTACCAAATCACTAGATGACCTTTTGAGCTCTCATGAGATCAACTCCAATCTATCAAAAGTGACTCAAGTTTACCCCTAGAATCACTCCCATGCATTGGAAATAACTCAAATTCACCAATACTAGCTCCAATTCCCCTAAAATCACTCCCATGCACTAAAGACAACTCAAATTGACTAAGAATGACTCAAATTACCATAAAATAACTCCCATGCATTGAAGAGAACTTGAATTGACCAAGAATGACTCAAATTCCCCTAAAATCACCCCCATGCACCGAAGACAACTTGAATTACCTAAAACTACTCTAACTAACTGAAAACTTGAATTGACCCAAAATCACTCTAACTGACTGAAGACAACTCAAATTGACCCAAAATCACTCTAAATCACTAAAGAGAACTCAAATTCGCCTAAATTTACTCCCATTAACTGGGGTTGACTCTAATTAATGTGGTGTTTACAAAAATCAAGTGCATGGTTGACAATAATAGTCAAATAGGGCACATAAGACATGAGAGATGAGAGAGTGGGTCCCATTGACATCAGACAAGGAATACTCCCATCAAGTGAGGGAATATGAGTGCATGCAAAGCATCAAATAGGTGTAATAAGATCTCCACATTCCAATAAAATAAAAAATAGGAAACATAGATTAATATTAGGAAGATCAGCAACTCATAACACCAACCCCCTCACATGTGGAATCCATGACCCCCCATTCTCGTTGGTTGTCCATGTTGAGATAGTTATTTATTTAATTATGAAATAATAATAATATTAATGTCCAAATATCAATAATAATGTCAAACTACCAATGCCTAGGAACCTAGTGTGATAATAATAACAAATAACAACATCACATATGTTTGAGGCTTAACATCGGGGCATTACATCCCCTCTCCCTTAAAACAATGCATCATCTTCAATGCTTATTTATTACACACATAAAATTCAACTTTAAAAATTATGAGGGTATTCTTCCCTCATAATGTCTTCCATCTCCCAAGTAGCATCATTAGGTATGTAATGGGTCGATTGGACCTTTACCTTCCTGATCTCTCGGTCCCATAGCAACTTGATTTTTTTTCCCAATATGCAAGCTAGTTGTGCTAGAAAATCCCCTTCCAATTCCACCTAATCAAATTCCAATCGATTAATAACATGATTAGTCATCAAGTATATATATATTTTCAATAGGATATATGAATTATACTTCAATAAATCAATCACTTTGAATCACTTTCTAATCTATCACATGATTATCATAAAGTATATACTTTTCAACAAGATATTTGAAATATTCTATAATCAATCAATCAACTTGAATCACATTCTAATCTATCATGATTAACATCAGGTATATACTTTTTGACAAGATATATGAAATATACTAAAATCAATCAATTACCAGTATCACATTCCAATCTATCACATGATTAGCATCAACTATATACTTTTTCAACAAGGATACATGAAAATCATTATGCACTTTAATACAAGCAGGAAATGCGAACAAAAATGCAATGGGTCCTATCCTAGATAGGATCTAAAAAGGACCATAGTATCTAGCATCTAGTTTGGAACATTTCCCAAGTTCAAGGAGCTCTTTTTGGGTTTCACTTTCAAGAAGACATGATCTCCTACTTCAAACTGTCTTTCAAACTTGTTCTTATCTATATAATTCTTTTGTCTACCTTGAGTTGCTTTCAAGTTTTGTTTGATTTTAATCATCTAATCTTCCATTTCCTTCCAAATTTTGGGTCCAATGATAATTATGTCTGTTGGATTGTCCCAACTAATATGAGTATTTCACTTTATCCCATACAATGCCTCAAAAGGACTCATATTTATAAAGGCATTATGTCTATAGGAAAATTCTACTAAGTCCAAATAATCCTCCGATTTGGATGGTTGATCCATCACATACATTCTTAACATATCCTCAATCACCTAATTGAATATTTATTTCTGACCATCTGTCTACGATAATACATTGTACTCATGTTCATACTTGTACCAAAAATGTGGAACAAGCCTTTCCAAAAGTTACCAATAAACTTTGAATCTCTGTTTGACACTATAGATTTTGGAATTCCATGTAGTCTAGAAACCTCTCTCATAAAGATGTGTGCAATGTTAGTTGTTGTATGAGTTTTTTCACTGGAATAAAGTGAGTTTCTTTAGTCAACTTATACACTACTATCATAATGGCATCATTGTTAAACTAGTAGCAACAAGGAAGCTCTTCCTGCATGCATGTGTTCTTGTGTGCAGAGGACTAAAATTAGGAAACTAGTTGTATTTAATTTTCTTTTCCTAAGTTTAATTTGGAAAATAAATTAAAGTGATCTAAATTAAGTTTAGTGAACCACTAGTTAAAGTGAAAGTGAAATTAGGGTTTTTTCTTTACCACTAGTTAAAGTGAAAGTGAAATTAGGGTTTTCGCTTTAACTAAAGTTATAAAAGAAAGATCAATTGGTGGAGAGAAAACACACACTTGTATTTCGACAGAGATAGGATATAGACAGGGAGAGAAAGTTAGATAGAGGATTTAGCTGAGAAGATGAAGGAGTGAGTAGCAGGATCATTGAGCTTTGTACAGCTGGGCCGTATACTCAAATAGGAGGGTGTTGAGGTTTAGCTGGGATTTTCCCGGTGATTCTGTCGGGTATTGCATTCGCTAGGTTTGGGTGAATTTGCCGTGATTGTAAAAGTTCCATATTTTTTCATAATAAAATCTATATATGACTACTGCACCGGTTTTCCCATATTGGATTTTTCTGGGGGTTTCCATACCCAAAAATAATAGTTTCAATATTGTGATGTGATGTTGTGAGTTATTTCTCAGTTTTATATTCTGCTGCATACTGTAAAAGATATTCATGTGTGGCTATCAGTTGGTATTTTGCATGCACTGTTTAGCCCTAGTTGAATATTAAAGGAAAATTTACATGGTATTAGAGCTCTGGTAAGCTAAAGCTGAGAGATTTGTAGCAGCAGTGATAGATCAGGGGAAGATCTATAGGAAGACACAAACCTATACTTCCATATCTAGGGTTTGATAGGTACAATTCACTATAGCCATGCAGTTGAGAGTTTAGGCTAGACTCTAGGGTGCTCATAAATTTCCTACATGGAAAGAGAATATCACAAGGATCTTGGACGCCAGTGAGGCTGATGAGCACATTGACTCCTCAAAATTTGCACCTACAGATCCGGAATATCTTATAGTGTAGAAGAAGATTGATTCCAGAGCCATACTGATTATCATGGATGGAGTGAAGGACCATATAGTCCCTCACCTTTTTGGTAAGAAGACCGCATTGGAGATGTGGAAGGATTTGGAAATTTTGTACCAAAGCAAGAACGAGAACCAGAGGATGGTGTTGTAAGAGAGGATGCGTAACCCCAAGATGGCCAAGGGAAAAGGAGTGGTTCCTTATATCACGAGGCTCACACAGATAAGGGATGAGCTTGGAGCTGTTGGATCTAAAATTAATGATGAGGATATAGTTCGGATAGCCCTCAATGGATTCTCTAAGCCATGGGATGCCTTTGTCAAAGGTGTTGTGGCTAGGGAGAATCTCCCTGATTGGCAGAGACTATGGGATGACTTTGTGTAGGAGGATACCCACATGGGTCAAGGATAAGGCTCATCTAGCAGTGCCCCACAGATTGTGGATGAGGAGGCTCTAGCCCTTATAGGGAAGTTCAAGGGGAAGGAAAAGAGGAATAAGGATGGTAAGAAGAACCTTGACATGTTAAAGGTCAAGTGTTTTATCTTCCACAAGTAGGGGAACTTTTCCTCCCAGTGCCCAGATAGGAAGAAGAAGAGTAACACTCAGATGGCTGGATTTGTAGAGGTGGATGAGTTCAACAGGAACTTCAATGAGGAGTTTTGTTTGATAGCTTGCATGGAAAGAACCACAGGGAGAAACATATCGTATATTGATAGTGGAGCATCTAGTCACATGACTGGACAGAGATATTCTTCAAATACTTGTAGGAGGGTGGAACAAGGATCCACATTGAGCTGAGTGATGATGCGTGGTATCAGGTGTAGGGAGTCGACACTATTTCATTTGAGAGGGAGTATGGAAAACCCCTCAATTTTGTCGATGTGTTATATGTTTCAGGGCTGACCAAGAACCTTATATCGGTCTCCACTCCAGAGTACAAGGGATATCAGGTGAAGTTTTGTGACCATAAAGTGTATATCAGGTCCAAGGGGTCAGATAGGTGCTTGGATTGGGTGATCGGTAGAAGGAGTGGGAAAGTGTATAGATTACACTTTGAGTCTGCAAAGGATGTAGTCAGCAGCATCAGCAACAGTCAGGGTGAGTTGTGGCATGGGAGGATGGCACACTTACACCATGGAGCACTGAAGCATTTGAGATAGGCAGTCATTGGAGTTCCTTAGGTATAGAGGAAAATCATAACCACTGCAAGGGTTGTGCTTTGGGGAAGAACATCAGGAAGCCTTTCCCACATAGTGAGCACAAGTATAAGGAGCCCTTAGACTTGGTGTATTTGTATGTATGCGGACCTATGAGTTTCCATTTGTTCAATGGTTATAGTTACTACATAACGTTCATTGATGATTATTCCAAGAAAACCTGGATCTATTTCTTGAAGACCAAGTTAGAGGTCTTTGAGACGTTCTGAGAGTTTAAGACTCTTGTGGAGAGCCAAACAGGAAAGAAGATTTGGGTGTTGAGGACATGCAATGGGGGTGAGTACACTTCCAATGATTTCATGGAGTATTGTTCGGTTGAGGGGATCAAGAAGGAGCACACTGTGCTCCATACCCCACAGCAGAATGAAGTTGCAGAGCAGAAGAACAAGACTATGGTTGGAGCAACCAAGGTCACGATATTTGATCAAGGATTACAACTATCGCTCTAGTCCGAGGCATACATGACTGCAGTATACATTCAGAACAGGTTTCCCCACACATCCTTTGGGGGGAAGACACCAGAGGAGGTCTTCACATGCACTAGGCCAGATGTGAGTCGCATTTGCATATTTGACATTGTTTGCTATTGTCATGTTCATGCTGACAATAGGTAGAAGCTGGACCCTTCTGGAGAGAAGGGGTTACTTGTTGGTTATAGTGATATTTCAAAGGCATATAGAGTTTACATTCCTGCTCGCAGGAGGACCATTGTGAGCAGGGATTTCTAGTTCGATGAGGATCATGCCTTGCGGAGATCTCTAGACTTACTAGTAGAGCAGCAGCCAACACAGGAGTTGGGATTCAAGTTGGAGGAGCCATGTGTACAGGTACATGTACAGACAAAAAGCATAGGTTCTAGTGGTTAAAGGGAGTCAGGTGGACAGGGTCCTTCAGTCATTTACTTGAAGGATGAGTTGGAGCAGGAGACCGATATACAACAGCCACAACAGGTTGACACAAATCCAAGGCCTAAGTGGTTTATATCCACAGTGTAGGATTCCAGGAAGGTAGATACTCCACATACATCTTTTAGATGGAGTGTACCACCAGAGAGGCTTAGTTATATGGCACTAATAACATAATTGATTAAATTTGAACCTTCCATCTTCAGGGAGGTTTCATAATAGGATGTGTGGTAGGAAGCTATGGTTGAGGAGTATGACTCCATTATGAAAAACTAGGTATGGGAGGTTGTGCCGAGGCCACAAGGGAAAAAGGTGATGGGATCCAGATGGATCTACAAGGTGAAGCATGCAACAGATGAAAGCATGGAATCAATACCCTCCTTTTGTGGAAACCCCTTTGCCACAAAATCATGGAGAAGTACAAGGTGTGCTTTGTGGCAAAGGTGTTTTCGCAGAAGGAGGGTATTGATTATAAGGAGACCTTCGCCCCTGTTTCTAGGTATTCTTCCATTTAGACCATTATCTCACTAGTAGCTGAGATGGGTTGGCATGTCCATCGGATGGATGTCAAGACTACCTTCCTCAACGAAGTGATAGAGGAGGAGGTTTATATTGAGAAGCTAGAGGGGTTTGATGTGGAGAATAGGGAGACACATGTATGCATACTGAATCGAGATATTTATGGGCTAAAGCAGGCACCTCGAGCATGGTACTCGAGTATTTCCAGCTATCTACGGGAGATAAGATTTCAGTGGAGTGAAGATAACCACAACATGTACTTATTGATAGGTGAGGTGCCTCTCATACTGGTCTTATATGTGGATGAACGCTTTTTGACAAGAGATGAGAGGTTGATTGGAGACTGTAAGTCTAACCTTGCAAAAGAGTTTGAGATGAAATACCTTGGGCTAATGCATTAATTTTTTGGATTGGAGGTTTGGTAGAGAGATGGATGCTTCTTCATTGGAAAGGGGAAGTATGCAGTAGAGATCCTGAAGAGATTCAGGATGGAGGACTAGAAGCCTGTGTCCATACCTCTAGTTTCCAACTGGAGGAATATTGATGCATCAGGATCAGATGGATTTGATACTTCCTTGTATCGTCATCTTATCGGATCGCTTATGTATATGGTCAACACTTGAACAAACATCAGCTTTGCATTCAACTCTTTGAGTCAGTTCACGGTGGACCCTCGGAGAGTGAATTGGATAGATGCGAAGCACATACTTCGCTACAATAGAGGTACAATGGAGTATGGATTGGTTTATGAGTGCAGGGGGAGTGTACAGTTAGCAAGTTTCATAGATGTTGATTCAGCAGGATGTGTAGAGGACCTGAAGAGTACTTCAAGTTGTTGTTTCAACATTGGATCAGGGGTTGTATCTTGATTCAACAGGAAGCAGAATTCAGTTACATTGAGCTCGGTAGAGGCTGAGTACATGAAATCCAACATGGCTTCTTATGAGGGTATGTGTATGAGGAAGTTACTTAAAGGGTTGTTCGAGTGTGAGCTAGAGGCTACAATAGTTCAATGCGACAATCATAGTGGCATCATGATATTTGAGAATCCAGTGTTCCATGATCGGAGCAAACACATAGACATCAGACAACACTTCTTGAGAGATTTTGTTCAGAGGGGAACCATTCGGTTGGAGTACATACAGACAGATGAGCAGGTGGTAGACATTTTCACCAAGGCACTTTGCAAATAGAGTTTTTTGAAGTTCAAGGATAAGTTGGGGTTGTTACCGAATCCCTTCCTCATCGAGAGGGAGTGTTAAACTAGTAGCAAGAAGGAAGGTCCTCCTGCATGCATGTGTTCTTGCATGCAGAAGACTTAAATTAGGAAACTAGTTGTATTTAATCTACTTTTCCTAAGTTTACTTTGGAAAATAAATTAAAGTGATCTAAATTAACTTTAGTGAACCACTAGTTAAAGTGAAAGTGAAATTAGGGTTTTTGCTTTACCACTAGTTAAAGTGAAAGTGAAATTAGGGTTTTCTCTTTATCTAAAGTTATAAAAGAGAGATAAATTGGTGGAGAGAACACACACACTTGTATTCTTATAGAGACATGATACATACAGGGAGATAAAGTCAGACAAAGGATTTAGTTGAGAACATGGAGGAGTGAGCAGCAAGATCATCGAGCTTCGTACAGCTAGGTTGTACACTCACATAGGAGGGTATTGAGGTTTATCTGGTATTTTCCCAGTGATTCTACCAAGTATTGCATTCGCCAGGTTTGGGTGAATTTGCAGTGATTGTAAAAGTTCCATATTTTTTCATAATAAAATCTATATCTAATTGTTGCACTAGTTTTCCCATCTTGGTTTTTTTCGGGGGTTTCCATACCCAAAATAATAGTGTCAATATTGTGATGTGATGTTGTGAGTTATTTCTCAGTTTTATATTCCTCTGCATACTATAAAAGATATTCATGTGTGGTTATCAGTTGATATTTTGCATGCACTATTTATCCCTAGTTGAATATTAAAGGAAAATTTACAATCATGATGTGATATTGTCTTAGGAAACTTTGTTATGAATTCCATAGTCACCACATCACATTTCCATTTCGGTATAGGTAAGGGTTATTAGAATTTGAATGCCATTTATATCTTCAAGCAGATAGTTCTAATAATGTTTGCAGCAAAAAAATGGAGAATGAAGATACAAAATGAACAAAACAAACCACACAGGAAACAAACAAGTATTGCTTAGGAATTTACAGTATCATTCATAATAATAATATCCGATGTTACAAAAGTTTACATAGGTAGAATTCAAATGCATGGGATATGAATTCGAATACTCCAAGTGGATATGATGGTATCTAACTGAATCTCTAGCTCAAGGTCTCCCAATTAATATTGGAGTCCAAATAGACAACTCCCTGATGACCAATAACTCCAACAACCAGTGACAACTAGTTAACTCAGTGCAAGTGAGTGAGGTAGGTAGGAAAAGTGCTCCTCCCCATGCAACCATGCATTATCCATGTATTGGTAGCACTGGATTAACTGACTATGAAGTAACTAAATGTAACTGGGGGATAACTAAGACTAACTGGTACTAAAACCAACTGTCTGAAGTAGGTTGGTGCCGAGACTCCGAGTGGCTCCTAAAATGTAGGCATTGGTCTAGGAGGCACCCAAATTGATGCATGCAAATGCAGTAAGTGGAAGTTAAACTCTAGCAGTGTTCCCCACACTCCAGTGACTGGTACAAGTGGCCCCATTAGTCCAAGTGGACCCAATTGTACTAGTGGACCCAATTAATTAATTTAAGGTTCCTAAGTTAGGCAATAATTAATCTAATAGACATTTGGCCAAGGAAGTCTTAATAATGCTAACACCCCCCCTGAATCCTAACTTGGAAAACTGCAGGCCATGGTAACAAGACCATAGGTCACCCAAATACAATCTAGAAGATAATAAAAAATGTTGCTTAATACAACTGAGGAAATAGGGAAAAACCTCATGGGAACCCCCCCCACCCCCCCCAAAATAAAAAGTAAGCAGGAAAATAACAATCTGCAAGATATCTTTAGAATAAAGAAGCTTCCTACTTAGACAAATAACTTGAGTAACACTGCTGCAAAAAATTACAGCTCTATGTAGCAGTATGGTCCATCAGTGGACCTCTCAATGTACTTCTGAACTGATGACTCTGTTTGTTTCTGTTGGATGGTGAAGGTAGGGAATGATCAAATCTCTGCTTCTGTGGGCAATATAGCTGATCATTTTCCATCATCAAGTAGCACCGACCTAGAACTTTGCTACACCATTCTGTAGAGAGAGAACATGTGAGGAATAGTGTAGCATGCTCATTCTGATACTGAAACCTAGTTCTTCTTCTATCTTCTGGAACTCCAACACCACTTCCAGCTGCATCAAGAAGCTTTTGAGCCCATATGGGTTTAGTCTTGTGATTAGGAATGGGTACTGGATCTAGATCTAGAATCTCTTGAGATTCAGTCTCAATAATATGATCATGCTTTATGTGATCTTCTTCATCTGAATCTGAAACCTGTAGCACATCATCATCATAAAAAATAGGTGGGGAAATAGTTGTACCTTCCTGTGCTACTGGAGGAGTATCATGCAGCTGATCTTATTCAAACTGGACATTTCTTTCAATGAAGCATCTTCTAGTAGTAACCTCCATTAGTTTGTAAGCTTTTTCATCTTCTGCATATCCCAACATAATGCATTCGCTACTTTGGGCTTGGAAGACCTTCCTCTTGTCAAGTGGTATTCTGGCCCAAGATTTGGAACCAAAAACTCTCATATGTGAGACAATGGGATTATACCCATGTAGTGCTTCGAATGGTGTGATCCCAACCACTGACTTGTGGGGCACCCTATTCTGCAAATATGAAGCACAGTTTACTGATTCATCCCAAAGAGAAGGAGGTAGATGCTTGGCATGGAGAAGGCAAGTTTCCATCTCTTTCAGTGATCTATTCTTCCTCCCAGACACACCATTTCGGTGTGGTGTTTATGGAACTAAGTGTTCCATTCGAATCCCCTATGATTCATAGAAATTATGGAAATCTCTTTTGACATATTCTCCTCATCCATAGGATCTTATTGACGTGATCTTCTTATTGAAACTGTTCTCAACCATAGCTTTAAAACTTTTAAAAGTCTCGAAAACTTCTAATTTTTGTTTCATGAAGTAGATCTAGCAATACCTAGAACAATCATCAATAAAGGTTAGGAAATACTTGCAACCATTAATGGAGTTTGTGGGAATAGGTCCAGCTACATGATTGTGTATCAAATCAAGTGTAGAGATAGCTCTATGTGCCTTTCCAACATCATACTTATTTTCTGGATGCTTACCTACCAAGCACCCAACACATACTTCGTCGGAAGTTTGGATGGAGAGAAAACCGTCAACCATGTTATCATTGTGGAGTTGCTTAAGATATTTGAAATTGAGATGGCGAAATCTCTCATGCCAAATCTTGCTTGTGTTGTTAGCATGAGACAATAAAGATGTAGGAGGAGAAACAAGTAAGAAATGTGAAAACTCATAAGATTTGGTAGAGTGATTTGCAATACCTTTCGCTACAAGCTTTACAATGGATTTTTCTGTGATCTCAAATGAGTCTGAATCAAATGTGACCCTCCTAGGAGAGCCTATATGAGTCATCTGGTAAACTAATAACATGTTAGCAGCAAGGGAGGGCACATATAAGACATTCTTGAACTCACAATGCTTTGCTATGATTGAGCCCCTTCCTTCTGTTGGAATCTGGGAATCATATCCCATGTGAATGTTAAGCCCCTTTGATAGTGAAAGAGTAGAGAAGGATCCTTTGGAGGAAACCATGTGGTTGTAGGCTCCAGAATCTATAATTTATGCTGAGGATGGAGAGAGAGTTTCTTTCAAATAATGACACCTTTTGTTATCTTCTATCGGTGCTTCTTCATCAGGCTTCTTTTCTCTTGGAGGAGCAATGTTGTGCTGCTTGAGAAGAGAGGCAATCTCATCAAGTTTATTCCTCATACACTATCTTCACGATGGTATCCCTTTTCACAGTGAGGACATAAATTCTTTTCAAATTTCTTCTTCTTAGAGCCAGAGGCCCCTTTGAAAGCTTGTTGATTTTGTTTAGGCTTCGAATCAGCTACCTTTGGCTCCTTCTTATTTGATTTCCCCTGTGCTTGTGCTTTGGAAGAGTCAGTAACCAAGAGAGCTTGATCTTTGGAGGTCTGGATGACTCCCATTCGAATCAATTTGTCTTGTTCCTTGACTAAGGATTCAGAAAAAGAATCTAATGAAGGAAGTTTCCAATCAGGAAAGCTTTCTTGCTTGGAATGAAACATAGAGACTTATACAAAGTACTCAGTGCTTAGTTTGTTGAGTATGGAAAGGACATTATGCTCATCCATCCGCTCTATTCTACACTGTCTGCACTAGAGCACTAAAGAATTGAATTTAGAGAATAATTACTCAATAGTCTTGAAAATGTTGGGATGTAAAGATACCAACTCATTCTCCAGAATGTGCCCCTGAAGCTCATAGTTTTTCTTAAACAAGCTATCAATCTTCCCCAAGGATTCTCTGGGAGTCCTCAATCCTTCTAGATGGAAGAGGAGATATCTGGAAATATAAGTACATAAGTACCCAAATGCTTCATCATAAAGGTTTAGGAACTTGTTCCGCTCTATCGGTTGATGAGGCTCAGCCTCCCATCCATGTATGATCTTGTCGTAGCCATGCTTGCGCAAGGCCAGCTACATATCAATCCTCCAATCAATATAATTGGAAGTTGTGAGGATTCATGGTTAAGGAGTTTGAGAACTCATAATTGCTCCGTCTTGAAGGCTACAAATACTTCTCACAAGCTATGTAGCACCTGCCAATTTCACTACAATAACACACTAAAACATATGAACTTTTAGAATCATGCTTTTCCTCTTGGAATGAGCATGTTTTTAGGGTCCTTCACACTCTCTCCACTACTCAGAATGAATCCATAGCTAGAAAATTTTCATAGGGGACTTCTGTGGAAAACCAGCTGCTTCTGATGTTTGATGGGGAGAAAAAAGCATGAAACCTTCCTGAGAAGGCTCTGATACCATATTAGAATTTGAATTCCATTTAGATCTTCAAGAAGATAGTTCTAATAATGTTTGCAGCAAACGAATGGAGAATGAAGATACAAACTAAACAAAACAAACCACACAGGAAACAGACAAGTATTGCTCAGGAACTTATAGTATCATTCACAATAATAATATCCGGTGTTACAATAGTTTACATAGGTAGAATTCTAATTCATGGGATATGAATTTGAATCCTCCAAGTGGATATGACTATATCTAGCTGAATATCTAACTCAAGGTCTCCCAATAAATATCAAAGTCCAAATAGACAACTCCCTAATGACCAATAACTCCAAAAACCAGTGAAAACTAGTTACCTCGGTGCAACTGAGAGAGGTAGGTAGGAAAAGCGCTCCTTCCCATGCAACCATGCATTATCCATGCATTAGTAGCGCTAACTTAATTGACTATGAAGTAACTGAATGTAATTGGGGGATAACTAAGACTAACTAGTACTAACACCAACTAACTGAAGTAGGTTGGTGCCGAGATTCCCAGTGGCTCCTAAAATGTAGGTATTGGTCTAGGAGGTGCCAAAACTGAAGCATGCACATGCAGTAAGTGGAATTTGACCTCTAGTAGTGTTCCCCACACTCCACTGACTGGTACATGTGGACCCATTAGGTCAAGTGGACCCAATTGTACTAGTGGACCGAGTTAATTAATTTAAGGTTCCTAAGCTAGGCAATAATTAATCTAATAGACACTTGACCAAGCGAGGATTAATAATCCTAGTGTACCTATAGTTCCTACTTCCTTCGCACACAATGCCCAGAGTGGTCATATAGGATCCTCGACTTTTTTCCAAGTATTTCCTTGGAATGGGGGGCACATTCCCCCATACACTCCATACATAGTCCCAACACCCTCATATGTAGGGGTGCAGTTTGGAAACACTAAACCTTATGGTCAAGGTTTTCAAACTTCAGTTTTAGCTCTGTTCACGAGCTCTCCCTTTTCACTTTTTAGCGGAGGGATACCTCCTCCTGTATTTCAAACCCCAGTTTCGACTAGGGCATCCAGAACCTTTTATAATGCACCTCACACAAATAATCTTGTGGATTATGGATGGAATCCTTTTCAAAGCAACCCATCCACTTCACAACTAGTAGCAGGGGGCAACCCTACCTTCACATATGGGAATATGGGGGCAAGTCCCTATAATCCCCAAACCGGTACTTTTAGTGCTTCGGTTAGACCCAAGCTTCCTTTCTTGGTGACGTTAAACTTGCGAGATTTGTCTAAACTGATGAATTACCTAGTGAGACATGATCCCTCCTGGCCACCTGCCCCTACCAAACTGCCCTCGGATATCCCAAAATTCGAAGGAAAAGTTGGTGACGATCCTAGAGCTCATGCCACCACTTTCCATTTATGGTGCTCTTCCAACTCACTGAACAAAGATTCAGTTCGGTTGAGGGTGTTCCAAAAAAATTTGATGAGTACTGCAGCAAAATGGTACATTGAGTTGCCTTATGCTGCGTTTAGCAGTTTTTGGGACTTGGCTAATGCATTCCTTAGCCACTTCTAGATTCCTATCTGATATGATATCAAAAAAAACTTGTTGTCTACCTTCCAGTAGAAGAAGGCCACCCATATCTTAGATCACATCCAAGAGTGGAGAAGACGAAAGAGCCTTATTAAAGCCACTTTTCCTCCTGAGTTCTTATTAGAATGGTTCCTTAAATCCCTATTGCCTTATATATCTAAGCATGTATCTACTTCAGGAGTGACGAATGGGGAAGAAGCTATCCTTAGGGCCCAGCAACTAGATTTGATATATTGTCAGTCTGGGTTCTTATATGAGATTATCCCTGAGGCACCAAGGCCAACGCACGATGCAGAGAAACTTAAGCCTAGACCCCTTGTTGATGGCATGGTTGGTTCTATGAATTCTCCCACTGTAGAGTCTTTGGTGAAATAGCTCCATCAGCTATCCGTCAAACATTCTATGGCGGAGGTAGCAAAGGCTGCCCCCTCACCCCAAAATGCAAATTTTTTTGCACAAACCTCTCAGAAGGGAAATCAGCAACCCGGTGGGAAAAAGAAGAGAGGAAAGAAAGGGGAGGGAAACCAAAACAAGCAAAAACCCGCAAACAATGATGATGGGGGTAAGAAAGAAAAAAAGAAGGTGAAATTCCCATGTAAGTTATGCCATGAAGATCACTTGACCCATCTGTGTCCCCTTATGGAACAAGCTCATAAGCTGTTAAAATCCCAACAACTGGTTGTCTTGAAGGATCCTTTTCCCCAGGAACAGAACTCTACTTCAGCTTCAAATGCAGCAGGGGGCACCCCAAATGCTCCTGACCCCAATTATATCAACATGGTTCGATCCCAAACTTTACTACATACCAGGAACAAGAAATATGAAAAAGAGACCTTGGAGAAGGGTAAGTCAATAGGTGAAACTTTTAACTCTCTCATGATTGAGAAACCTACCAAAATTATGCCCAAGATACTAAAAGGTGTCTTTAAGAAGACCTTACATAATCCTAATGCTAGGGCTGCAGCAAAATACTCCGTAGTTGAAGACTTAGCCCAAACTCCTTGTGCAATGTCAGCTTTAGAGGTGTTACAGAGTTGTCCTGCCCAGCAGGATGCACTCTTAGTAGCCTTAAGCAATATGGAATCATCGAGTCTCATGGTGAAATTTAATTTGTCTGATGTCAAAATTCGCCTACCATATCATGTAGCCTTATCAATAGATGTCATCCATGGTGGAAAGACCATTGGAAGAGCAATTGTCGACGAGGGTGCTTCTACATGTGTTATGTCCTTGTCTTGTTGGAAAGCTCTTGGATCCCCAAAGTTGGTCCCGTTAAACACCCTACTTATTGCTTTCGACGGAAGGTCATTCCATCCACATGGTATCCTACTGGCTTTTGAAATTAAGCTGGCAGGGAAAGTAGTGTTTGTTGAAGTAGAGGTGATTGATGCACCTTTAGATTATAACTTGCTCTTGGGGAGAAGTTGGACTTATGCCATGTCTGCTATTGCATCGACCGTCTTTCGGGTGGTAGTGTTTCCACAAGAGGGGAAGTTGGTTATTGTTGACCAACTCAGTTTTACTCAAAAATGCCACATGGAATCTAATGAGTCCACTATACCATTGGTTGATCAGGTTAAATATAATTCAGAGAGCTTAGGGGCTAGAATGTACGCATCATTGATGGGCACATTTGATTTTCTAGCTCCAATTAATTATATAGGTTCTACTAGTGTGGGGAAGTCCATAGCTACGGTTGTTGATAGGAATAATCCTTGGGTTCTCCCTTCCCACCATGAACCTGAAGTTCCCTTATCGGCAGCGGAAGTGGCTTATCAAGCTATCACCCATACGTTTGTTGATCCCATTCCGGTCCTCCTCACAGTCTCAGAGGAAATGGAAGAAGCCTATCTGCCTGCTTGGGCAGAAAATTATTTGGATTCTAGAGATTGCTTAGATATGGTTTTACCTTCAGATGAAGCCATTCTGAAATCCATGTGTGAACGAGATAAGATCTGCGAAGATCTTCACCATCGATCCTATTTTCTTCCAGAGTTAAGCAGGATAGAGATCCAGGAGTTTCATATGAGACTGGAAGACGATGTTGATATGCCTATTAATCCCTTACCAAGGGAAGGAATGTTTGTTGAGGAGAACATGGAAAATATTTCCACTACTATCCCTATCAACATCTCTGTAAATCCTAAGGTTGTGGAAAATGTGCATATCGGTGCAAACTGCTCTCCTGAGGAGATTGGGATCTATATAGCCTTGTTTAAGGAATTTTGCGACGTTTTTTCCTAGTCATATGAGGAGATGCCAAGAATCGATCCATCTATAGTTGAGCATGAAATCCAAACATACCCTGACGCTAAACCCGTTCGGTAAAAGTTGAGACCTGTCAACCCGCGTAAAGGGACGACAGTAAAGGCTAAAGTTGAGAAATTGCTGAAAGCCGGTTTCATTCATCCCATATCTTTGACAGAATGGGTATCCAACCCTGTTCCTATTGACAAAAAGCAAGGGACCATACACGTGTGTACTGACTTTCAATATTTAAACAAATCCTGTCCTAAGGACAACTATCCCATGCCAGATCAAATTATTGATGCTTGCGTGGGAAGTGAAGTCTTTTAGTTTATGGATGGTTTCTCCGGATATAATCAAATTCAAATTAAACCAGAATACCAACATAAAACAACTTTTATTTGTCCTTGGGGTACCTTTGTGTACAAGAAAATGCCCTTTGGATTGAAAAACGCTGGGGAAACCTTTCAGCGGGCAATGAATTTTTCCTTTCATGATATTAAAGCCATTGTCGAACCTTACCTTGATGATCTGCCAACACATTCTCATAAGAGGATCAATCACCCAGATCACTTGCGTTTGATTTTTGAACGATGCAGATACTATAAGATTTGCTTGAATCCTCACAAGTGCATTTTCTATGTCGAGTCAGGGAGACTGCTCGGATTCATTGTTTCTAATAAAGGCATTCAGGTGGATGCTTTGAAAGTTGAGGCCATTATAAATATGCCTCCTCCTCATTCTATCAGGAAGCTTTAGAGTCTGCAGGGGAAGTCCAATTTTCTTCGATGTTTTATTGTAAATTATGCCAAGATTACTAAAGGTTTCATGCGCCTGTTAAAACAGGACACCCCATTTGTATGGGATGAAATTACACAACTCACATTCAAGGCATTAAAAAAATATTTTTTGTTGGCACCATTATTGTGTTCGCCAGATTACTCTAGGGATTTTATATTGTATATGGCCGCATCTGAGTCGACCATAGGGGTAGTCCTAGTCCAGGAGGACGATAAGCTCCAAGATCATGTAGTCTACTATCTCAGTCGTGCTTTAGTCAGACCTGAAATTAGGTATTCACACGTCGAGAAGTTGGCCTTAGCAGCTGTTTATGTTGTTCAAAGGTTACGTCACTACATATTACTGATGACTACGATAGTAGTGGCGGATGTTAATCCTTTTCAATATGTTTTGTCTCGACGAATAGTTGGAGGCAAATTCAACAAATGGATAGTCATTCTCCAAGATTTTGACTTGGATTTTCAATCCGCCATATCCAAAAAGTCCTTAGTTTTTGCTGAGCTCATTGTAGAATTTCCAGTAGAGGAAGATGTAGCCATTGAAGAAGACTCATTCCCAGATGAGCATATCTTTTTTATTTCCACCTCTAACCCATGGTATGGAGATATACTTATATATCTCCAGAATTTGAAGTATCCTGCAGCTTTCTTGCAGGAAGAATGACGTAAACTATGCCTACATGCCAAGAACTACCTCATTATAGGAGATACTTTATATTGTAGGGGGGTAGATTCCGTTTTGCGTCAATGTCTTACCCACGAGGAAGCGAAGATTGTCCTAAATGATGCCCATAGTGGAGCATGTGGGGGGTCATTTCTTTGGTTAGCAATGGCCTAGAAGATATTATGTGCCAGTTATTTATGGCCCACGATATTTAAATATTGTGTGGAAGTCATGAAGCGCCATTATCCTTGTCAACTTTACACCAGAAAGATGTGGTTGCATCCTGCTTCATTGTTTCCCGTCATCTCAGTGGGCCCCTTCATGAAGTGGGGGATTGATTACATGATGTGTAACCCAGCCTCAGCTGGGGGGCACAAATATATCTTTGTTGCTGTAGATTATTTTACGAAATGGGCAAAGGCAATGCCCACTTTTAAAGCTAATGGGGAAACTGCAGCTTTTTTCGTGTTCAATCAAATTATCGCACGATTCGGTATACCTAAAGTGATTGTCAATAAACATGGTAGTCATTTCCAAAATAGAATGATGACTGAATTTACCACTATGCAAGGATTTAGACAAGAAAATTCATCTTCGTTCTATCCTCAAGCAAACGGTCAAGTCGAGGTTGTTAATAAAACTTTGAAAACTATCCTCAAACGTACTATTAATGCAGCCCGTTCCAACTAGCATATCATGCTATATCCTGCACTTTGGGAATATCAGACCAATGTGAAAACTACTACAGGGTTTTCCCCCTTCCAACTCGTTCATGGAGTGGAATCTGTTACCCCGGTTGAATGTGAAATCTTGTCCTTAAGAATTGCTATTCATGTGTTACCTGATACGACTGAGCTGGAAGAACATATTTTACATTTAGAACATCTAGATGAACAACATAGAGATGCGCTGACAACAAATGAAGCTCATAAAAATAGGGTCAAAAGCCAATACAATAAATCGGTCAAGCCTTGAATTTTCTCTGAAGCAGAGCTTGTTTTGCTCTGGGACCAAGACAAAGAACCATTGGGGGCAGCAAAATTCAGGTCTATGTGGTTGGGGCCTTATGTCATGTCAAAGATGTTAAACAAGGGTGCATATGAATTGATTGATTTCAATGGGATTAAGCTGCCTGAGCCTAGAAATGGGCTCTACCTGAAAAAGTACTATGCTTAGGCTTAGCACTTTTTCCTGTATTTTATTGTATGTATTTTTATGTACAATAGTTCATCGGTTTGTGTTTTTATACCATTTGCTGGTTGTTATAGATGTCTTCTGAGTGGTTCATAGGTTTCGCTGATGGTGCCAATCGCCACACTTGTAATTTGGCTTCAGCTGCATGGGTCATTTATTCACCCTCAGGACAGTTAGTTGCCTCAGGAGGCGCTTGCTTAGGTCCTGCTACTAATAATGTTACTGAATATAGGGCTATCATTGAGCTTCTATGGGATGCTTTGTCACGTGGTATCACTCAGCTGGAAGTCTGACTGGACTCTCAACTGGTGGGTTCCCAACTCAATCGGGCTTAGCAGGTGCGGAACCCTATTCTATTACGTCAGTTTATGCAAGTTTGGTTATTGGAAAGAAATTTTGAGTTCATTACACTCAATCATATTCCAAGAAATCAAAATTCATTAACTGATGCATATGCTAATTATATCTTGGATTGGCATTTAACACATTTTACATAAAAATATACAATAGACACATAAAAAACATTTGTAAATAAACCGAATATATATATATATATATGTGTGTGTGTGTGTGTGTGTGTGTGTGTGTGTGTGTGTGTGAATATCTGTCCATATAGATAGGTTGAGTGTCTGATCCTCAAATCCAGTCATAACTGTATAATATACAAAAATATACAAAACATGGATCAAAGTCCATAAAATGCTCCTAAGTCCAAGCATGACCACCTTGGTCCCCCCGATCACCCTGCGCTCGGGATTCTTTAGCCTCCTTGGCTTCAACAGCCTCAACAACATCTATATACACAAGTACTGCTCTGGCTACCCGCCTCAGAAGGCATATCCAGACAGGTGGTACACCAACCACTATCTCCTTCATGATGGCAGGGATGTGATCAATCTGTAAGGTAGGTAATTTTTGGGTAAGCCTGTCCAGCTTCCCCTCAAGAACCCTAATCAAACCCTGATCTTCTCCCAAAACAGGACGCACATACATGCGTGGATTCCCAACAGGGCGGACTGGTCCAATATTTGCATTTTTTCATTTTAAAAGGATTAGAACTCTTATACATATGTATATATCTATATAATTAAAATTCATAAAAATTTTAAACAAATTTTGAAAATAAAAATTACCTAACTCTCCCCATGCTCCTCCTGGAGGGAGGACGAGGTCGGTATCACCTCGAAAATCTAATCCAGCATATGGAAACTACTCCAAGGCTGGCAACTGTCGCTCCCACGAAAAGTAGAAGTCATCGTCATAGACACTTTGGACCAATCCACCACCTCCCTAGCAGAGGAAGATATATCCCCACCTACTTAGCCTAGGCTGACAGGGAGAACGAACTGGCAATGGTACTGCAGGACTTAAACCCGATACTCTCTTAAATAAAAAGGCTACTAACATGCTGGAATAACCAAAATTATTCCTCCCGCCTCTTTTGCAGTTAGAGAGTTGTTTTCTCATTATCAGGATCACTCCCGAGCACCAATCATATAGGGCTCCCTACCTACAATCTACTGCTAGTATCATTTGGTTCCAAGTTTCAAGGTGAGATGATGATGACCCTGCAACCCTCACTATAGTGCTCATCAATACCTGTAAAGGAAAGTTGCGAATGTGAACAATAGGGATGCAGCTACCCCTCTTTTGAGTGCCTGGCTCGTAGTATATGTCAATATAGTTCTGTACACTTAGAGGGTCACCACCTCTACCAATACCTTCCAAGTTCACCGGAGCTCCCCATAGTGATAAACCGGAAATGAAATAGACATCCTCTGATGTAATCTCTAGAAACTCACCTTGAAGGTCAAACATGCCTAGATCATGATCCCAATAGTTTATCAAAAACTCTAAGAGGCGGACATTTGACCACATAGGTGAGGCACAGAAAAACTTAAATAACCCACTTTGACATAAAACATTCCCTGTGGGGGCATCTTGAAGAGCTTCTTAGTCCATGTATTCATGTTCCCTCTCCCTCCACTCAAGCACCATCTTTCAATCTAATAAACAAGCAATTGCAAACCATTAGATTGATATTAAATTTGAATTTTTTGACCCTATACATTCCTTTTCTACCTCACGCAGCGTACATGAATGTATTTTAGGCAAATAATGTACTGTACGCAACTGTCTTTTGTGAAACCCGCATACAAAACGCGTGTACATGACTATTAACATACCATACCCGCGTACACAACATCCATGCTTTGAGGGCGCTTAAAAACATGAAATTAGGGCTCAAAATTGACAATTGCTTGGATCAAATGAAAGAGCATGGAGTGTAGTTTTACCTGACAGTTGTGGTTTTGGGAATGGTCCACCGAATCGTCCACACCGAGCAATCAAAGGCAGAGGTAAAACTTGTCTTTCTATGGTTAAAAATCAAATGGTGAGTTTTTATTCATATTTTGAACTATTTATAGAAAAATTATTTTCAAAGTGGGTTTTTTCCCTATAGTTCATAATTTTTAAACTAATGCCATATCTTTTCTTCCATGTGACAGGTTTATGGTCACTTTTAAGTTTTTTTTCGCTCATATAGGATGGTTTTTGGTCATTTCACATGCATTCTGCATTTATACCTAATCCATCTTAATCCTAGAATTAACATTTCGACCATGGACTATGGTATCTTTAACCATTAGTTCCTTGTTTTTACCATTGTTCTTCCATGGATAGGACTTTCCTCCCATGAGTATCTTCATTTAGAACCTACTTATTTTCTTTTGATACTCATACTGCAATTGTCATAGGTTCAGGGGAATCTTTTTAGCTATTTTTCACGCCAAATTGAGCCTCATTTTGGTCTCTTTTTACAAGCTATCGCTTTATAGGACTCCCCGCCCTTATGGAGTTTCTTTAGGCCCGTGTCTAACTCCTCAAAACAGACTTGACTACAGAGTAAACTTGTTTGTTCAAGCTCATTAAGAATACATGAATGGGAATCCACATTGGTGGTAGGTTATCTCTTTCTCGGACATGTGGAATAATATGAGAAAGGATCACCCTCTTTTCTACGGAATTGAGAAGAGTATTCTCAAGTATAGGTTTATCACTTTTCCGGACCTAAGGGACTTAACTTACAGAAAAGGAATACCCAGTATGAGCTCAGTTTTCTCTTTTTCTTGCTCTGGACCTAAACATGAAAAATATTTCGAGTGTACTTTATGTATTTGTCATGCTTGTTAAACACCAAGAACAAAGCATCGAGTTTATTGTTGTAAGCCCCATTTCTCATACTCAAATGGATCTTTCCAAGTGATCTTGCTTTCCTTCACACTCGTAAAACTCAAGCTATATGATGCTCTCGAAGGAGCATTGGGTAGGTGGTAATTTAACCTCTCGGACCTCCCTGACTAAGTAAAAAAAAGGTTCACCTTTTCTTCTACAGAAGTTAAGAGAGTTCTTCGATGGTATGTTTTATACTTTTTTGGCCTTAGGAGACTAAATTGGACGAAAAAGGTGTTGATGTAATTGTAAATTCGGAATGTATTCACTTGTATTTCTTATGTATTGTAACCCAATGTTTATTCCAGGATGTATTTGTAATGCACTTGTGTCATGTCATACCTCGATGTTCCTATCAGGAAGTTTCTATAATGTAAACAAGTCATGTCAAGTCAAGGTGGTTAACTCTCCTATTGTCTAAGGGTTGAAGTCCCTGCAGTTTCGTGGCACAAGGGTTATTAGACTCACCTAGTGAATTCAGCCCTAGTTGGGTTTAGTCAAGTCAAGAATCAGTATAAATAGAGAGCTAGCCTCTCTATTTATCATATACACTCACTCACACTCAGTTGTAGCGCATAGCTAAGGAAGAGAAATACACTGGGGCAAGGAAGAAAGAGGTTACTGCTGTCGGGAGATCATCTTACTGTTTTGGGTTTCACTTTGGTGTTGATTCTATCTCTGAGGAAATTGTGGGGTTTTCTCCATTTATGGTTTCCCCGAGGAAAAACACTGTGTTCATTGTCTCTTGTGTTTGATTGTTGTGCTTGTTCTTATCTCAGTTAAAGATCCTAATGAAATGCTAGCTTAATGTTTAAAATCTAACACGGTATCAGAGCTAACCTGAGAAGAAGACACTATGCAGCTGCAGGAACTAGGGCTTCCTATTTTGTGGATCTCTATTCATAGTTTTTCAGCAAAAGTACGGTGGAATAACTCTTCTCCCTAGGGTGCATCTTTCTGTTGAATCATAATCCAATTCTGAGGTTTTTCAGTTTTGGACCCGACACTACTGCCAGAAATTAGGGCTTTTCACATAAGTGGAATTTTTCAGTGAGCCCAGGCCTGGATTGATCTCCTCCCCAAAATCAAAGTTAGGGATCAAATTCAAATCATTTGGTTGGACAGAACTCCGGAAAAGCAAAACCCTAATATGCCCATGAACCAGCACTACAAGATTTCAGCTCCAAATCCAGATCCGACATCTTGACTTGGTAAGATCTAAATCTTTTGTATTTCCATTTGAGGTTCTCAGTTAAGTTGTCTCATCATACCAATCTTGATGGAAAGCTTGAGGGAGTTGATAACTTCTGAGCCTGGAAGTATAGAATCTCCCTGGTCCTGGAAGAAAATGAGTTGGACTCCTACATCCATGAGGAGGTTCTAGTTCCAAAGGGAGATGAGGCCAAGGCCTTAAATAAGAAGAAGTTGGTTATGACAAAGAGGATCATTGCTGATTCAATCAAGGATCACCTCATTCCACAGGTGTCCTCCCTCAAGACACCTAAAGCTATGTTTGATGCTTTAAGCAAACTGTTTGAAGGGAAGAACATCAATCAGAAGATGACTCTAAGGAACCAGTTGAAGAATGTAAAGATCCAAAATGAGGAGACCATCTAGTCATAATTCACAAGGGTCTCCCAGATCAAAGAACAACTGGATGCAGTAGATGAAGAAGTGGAGAATGCAGAGATTGTGATGACAACCTTGAATGGCCTCCCTAGGTCATGAGATTCTTTCATCCAAGGAATCTGTGCTAGAAAGAAGTTGGTCAAGTTCAGTAGACTGTGGGAAGAATGTTCTCAAGAAATACTGTGGGAAGAATGTTCTCAAGAAGAAGCTTGAGAAGAAAAGATGGGAAGTGAAGATCAAGCTCTCACAGTACACTCCAAGAAAGGAAGAAGGGAAAATCATCATCACCATGGTAAGCATTCTCATTAGAAAAAAAATCTATAAGAAGGGATCCATCCAAACTCAGATGTTATACATGCGATGAAATAGGACACTTTGATAGAAATTTTCCCATGAATAAGAATGGATCCAAGAAGAAGAAGAACTCCAAAAGTAGACATCATGCTCACACTGCTGAGGATGATGATCCTCCCAGGAAGAGGGTAAAACAAGAAAGTGAAGACTCTTCAAGTGAAGATGAATATGTTCTGATCTCCGCTCTCATGGGAATTGTCACTCATGGAAGCAAAGATTGGCTTATTGACAGTCGGGCTTCCAAGCACATGACAGGTTTCAAGGAATCCTTTGAGAAACTATCTGAACATAATTCACCCCATAAGGTGAAGCTTGGGGATGACTACCAATATCCCATAAAAGGTAGTGGTGAATCCTCCTACCAGCTAGACTCTGGAAAGTCTATGAAAATGAAGGATGTCTTGTTTGTACCAGGACTAAACAAGAATCTTCTATCCATATCACCATTGGATACAAAAGGCATGAGGGTTGCATTTGTAGATGGCCAAGTCCTCATGTGGTCAAGAGGAAAGACTATTGATGATGCAATAGTGATTGGAGAACAAGAAGGAGGTTTATACAAACTAAAGGGCCATCCAGAACAAGCTATGGGTCATGACACAGTAGATCCAAATGAACTTTGGCATAGAAGGCTTGTACATGTGCATTACAGAGCACTACCACTTGCAAGAAAAGTTGTTGAAGGTCTTCCAGAAATTCAAGCAAAACATGAAGGGCTCTGCAAAGGATGTGAAAAAGGAAAGAATACAAAGAAGACATTTCCAAGTAGCAAGAGCAAGGCAAAAGGAATCTTGGAAATCATCCACTCTGATGGATGCAGACCAATGTCATCAAGTTCACTAAGCAGGTATGTATACTATGTTTCTTTCATTGATAAATTTTCTAGGAAGACATGGATTTACTTCATGAAGAACAAAGATGAAGTTTTCAGCAAGTTCAAGGAATTCAAAGCCTTGATCGAGAACTACACAGAAAAGAATATCAAGACCTTTCGATCAGATAATGGCAAAGAATTCACATCAAATGAATTCAAAGACTTATGCAAAGAATCAGAGATTAAGAGGGAGTTGTCCACTCCTTACAATCCACAACAGAATGGGATTGCAGAAAGGAAGAATAAAACTATCATGGAAGTTGCAAGAGCAATGCTCCATGATCAAGATATTGCTATGCATCTATGCACAGAAGCAGCCATAATAGTGGTGTATGTACAGAACCATACTCCACACAGAGTACTCAAGAACAAGACTCTTAAATAAGTCTTCTCCAGCAAGTAACCAGAAGTCAGCCATCTCAGAATATTCAGCTGTCCAGTGTACATACACATTCCAAACGAGAAGAGAACAAAACTAGATCCTTCAGGAAAGAAGGGTATATTTGTGGGATACTCTGAAAGATCGAAGGCTTACAAAATATATTTCCCAGGATTCAAGAAGATAAACATCAGTAGGGATGTAACATTTGATGAAGAAATAGCTTACAACAAATCCATAAAGAGACCTGTAGAAGAACCTAACGAAGAAGAAGCATCTAGAATTCATGATACAACCATGAATGAAGAAACTCAAGAAGAAGATCGATAATTTGAAGAACCATAAAGACCTATAGATCCACCTCAAGAGAAGAATCCTCACAAGAGGAAACCTGCTTGGGTACGAGCAATTATCCAAGGTGCAGAAAGATATGGGGCTCCAGAAGAGAATCACAGAGAAAGAAAGAGAATGAGATCTTGCTCCAAATATGCAGCCTTACTATGTGACTTTATCAATGAAGAACCTTCCAGTTATGAAGAAGCGGCAGAACGGAGAGAATGGAAGGATGCTATGAGCGAAGAGTATCAATAAATCATGAAGAACGATGTTTGGGATGTTTCCCCAAGACCAAAAGGGAAGTCGGTTGTAACTTCCAAATGGATCTACAAGATCAAGCATGCCACATATGGTAGCATAGAGAAATATAAGGCAAGATTTGTGGCTCGTGGCTTCTCACATGAGAAGGAAGGAATAGATTATGAAGAAACCTTTGCACCTGTAGCCAGATACACTTCCATCAAATCGGTACTTGCTTTGGCTGTAGTAATGAAATGGAAGATACACCAAATGGATGTCAATACTGCCTTCTTGAATGGTGTAGTGGAAGAGGAAGTGTATGTGTTATCACTCCAGGAAACTCCTCTAGGTTGTAGCTCGAGGATGCCTGGTAACTTAAAATATTTTGGGATTTTCTGATATGGATCAAGTCGAATAACCTAGATAACCTCTCACTCTCAAGAGGTGCATTAAGCTCACTCAATCACAAGGCTTTTATTTACAACTTGCTCAGTAATTTGACAAAAAGGTGCAGGAATGGAGAACCCACCAGGCTAGCAGACTCACACGCATAACACATGCATACAAATGGCTAAATCTTGACAAGGATGGTACTTATAAATCAAATCCCATAAAATCACCAATAGGATGACAGCTATTGGCTATTAAACAACTTGAAATCACCTAAATGCACATTCAGGAGTAAGTACAGTAATGATAAAGAAGATGGCTAAACAAATCACAACAAAATAGATTGTATTTCAAATAAACCAGATGAGATGCTTAATAATAGAATAGGCTTGCAAATCCCTGGATTCGAACCTTTTTTAATAAAATAATCTTGGGTTTTATAGCCTTCAACAAAATTTACAGATCCTAAAAATCAGATCTATTTACACAAAAATAATTGAAAGTGATAGCTTTTCCTCATTAGGGCTTCAAACCCTTGCTAACTATTTGTTTATTTACTGTGAAGATCTAGTTCACTGGGCGATCTTTTAATGATTGAAGTGGTCGCTAATCATTCCTACTGCTGGTTCACCATGAAATTTCTGTCAACAGTAAGTGTATCAACTTTTAGCTGAAGTGCCCAGTCTTGTTCAATCCGCCCGTAAATTTCCTACTTTGCTGCTAGACTCACCGATCAGAGGCTTTTTATTTTGGCTCATTGCCGCTCCAAGTCTCATTATTTCCACACTTTCTCTACCTTACTGTTTTAGTCACTGATCAGAAACTTTATCTTCTGTGCCATCGATGCTCTAAGTCTCAATGCTACTGTTGTTTCGGTGCTCCAAGTCCCTAGCTTCGCAAGGGCTTCTTCATCGGCGATCGGAAGCTGTTTCCTCTAGCCCATTGGCACTCCAAGCTTGAATGTTTGCCGTAGTTGTAGCTCCTTAATGGACTATTGTGCCAACGATTAGTCTATATTTCTTCTGATCACCGCGAAGCTACTTGGTTCTAAACTCTCCAACAATTAGTCTTTAGTTCCTCTAATCGCCGACGATTTCCTCTTCTCACAGAAGCCGTAGTCTATAATTCTTTCGTTGTTTCGGCGCCATAGTGGACTAACTCGCTGATCCTTAGTCCTCGTAAATTTCAACACCAATGAGTCTGTATTGTTTTGGAACTCATAGTAATTCTTTCTTTTTCCATTGCGGCTCCTCAGAGGACTAACTCACCGACCCGTAATTAGTACGTCTTCCGATCGCCGATGATCTTCAATTGTCGTGGTATCGGAAGCTTTTTCCATTTATCGGAAGCCTTAGTCCATTTTTCTTCTATCGTTGTGGCTCCTTAACGAGCTAGCTCATCGATGGTTAGTGTTCTCAAGTTTCAATTTTTGCTACTTGACCTCGACGGTATTTAGTTCTTCATATCACCAACATCTCGGAACTTTTCAACCTTGTCCCGCCGCTACTTAGTCTTTAGTCCTTTCGATATGATTTCATAATTGTTGGAGGTCATTAGAAGTTTGAATCGGAATTCTTAGTCACTATATTCTCCATCGTTGCGGTGCCATTGGGAACTAGCCTACCGAATGTTAGTCCCTTGAACCTCCGATCACTAAATTTTTTATGTTGTGGCGGTGTTGTGGCCGCAACTGTTCTCCCCAAATTTATTAAATTTTGGGCCCCTCCTCATGATTTTGCATTTGTTTAATCATTAGATCCTTTGAGTTGGTCGTGTTTTAATTTTAGATGATTGTAAATGCTTAACTCTCGTCCAGGGTCTCGATTTTTTATTGCGTTTGGAATTTTATGGTGAGCCGCAGTTCTAAGTTTGTTTTCACTTGTTGATCGAACCAGGTTTTGTCTATAGTGGGTCGCCATTGCGGAGATGTAACAGGTTTCTGTCCGTCACTGAGTTTTAGAATCTATCGTTATTTTATTTGATTGGGCGTCTTTTTGTTTTATCAGAAACCAAAACCTTTTCCCTTCCGCTGTTGCGGCTCCAAAAGTGGTCCAGCACCCGAAGTGCAAACCATTCCGACCTCCGATGCTTGTTGACCTATTTAACCTTGGTCCTTCCGCCGTTGCGGTTGAACAAGTCTTTTCGCTTCCGATGCGATGTATTCCGTCTTCCGATTAGAGCTTCTCCCGCTCGCATTTTGAAGGTCTCAAACCTCTGTCTCTTCTGCCGGTGTGGCTAAGGAAGTCGTTTGTCTTTCGGTGGCCAAACCCTTTCAACTTCCGATTTAAGGTTTTTTCGCTCGCAGGTCGTGTGTGTCTCTAACCCTTTCCCATCCGCCATTGCGGCTAGAAAATCCCTTTAGCTTCCGAAATGTAAAACCGTCCGATCTCCGATCAAGTTTTTCCCACCCGCGGCATGTGTTTTATCCTTCTCTCTTCCGCCATTGTGGCTGGGAAAACCAATTGAATTCCGTTGTCTAAAACTTTCGACCATCGATTTGAAACTTTCCCACCCCGGACTTAGTCGAAATTCTTCCCAGATCAGGGGAGACGCCGGGCCGTTTGCTTGTGGATTTCTCCATTTCAGGTGGATAATTTTAATGTTTAAAACGCCACTCCAACGAATGATGCATAGCAATTGATTGCAGGTAGAACTCAACGGACTGTGGAGGCAACGTGGTGTGAATGTGTAGCTTGGTCAAATCGAAACCAGCTAGGTCACAAGGAAGACAAAGCAAAGCAAAAAGGACAAAATGAATAACAACAAGGGCACAGACTAGAACAATTTATCAGTTACTGATCCAGAGATGAACGTTCACAGTAAATAAAAAGGGGAAGACAAAGCGGCTTGAGGAGGAATCTGAAGCGTCAAAGGAACTAGAAAGTCACACGTTGGGAGCATCCCAAACGATCTGCTGTGTAGTTTAAATATTGTAAAGATAGGACTTAGAAAGGGGCTTTTTCCCTGGAAAAAATTTGTAAACGTTTTGCTTGTAGGAGGAACTATTTCGTTTTGCAAAGAGAAACTACAATTTTGCCTGTTGGAGAAAGTGCAATATGGAATGCATCAAATGTAATACAAATGAGCAATGTTGAAGAGGAACTATTTCGTTTTCAGCTGTGTCTCATTGACTGTGAGATTGTTCTAATTTCTTGAACCTATGCTCTTGTTGGAATGTTCTTCAGTATATTTTATGATGTTTTCCACTGTGAGTAATTAATGTTGTTCATAAACAATTGGCTATCTGGTTGTTGAAATATCTTTAGTTGTTCATGTGTTCTGAAAGAAGTGTCAGCTATCTGTAACTTTTCATAATGCATGTACAAAATGTATTGCTCACCAATGAATAATAACCTCGCTCCCTAGGGATAGATTAGGTAGTTATTTATTTTCTTGTTATGTGATTTAAATGCTTGCGAGCCTAAGAGGAGAGGTAAGAACCTGCGCATCACATTGTGACAGCTCCTTGCATCTGGATCAACCTGCATTTAGTTAGGCACTTGCATTTCATATTTTAAGTCAAAATACAAAAACTCGGTGGACCGGGCCGCAACCGGTAAAAGCCTCTATTTTGTTACTTGACCTATGGTATCCTGACCGCAAACCGGATGGATTCCCTATACCAAACAGTCAACGGGCTATTTGGGAACGTCGACTGGGGAGAATCCCTTACTGTTGTTGCCTGCGAATTTCCGAACCTCAACAGTTTTTGGCGCTAGAAGGAGGGCCGCCAGTGCATGGCTGTCCAAGGAAACCCGTTTTCCCGAGATTATTCCACCAGTTACAGTTCTGAAAGCAGTGGAGTTCCTAATCCAATTCCAAAAGAAAAGAATAGAGAACATTTATATTCTGTTGGCGACGAAATTATTAATGACCTGAGAAGACACACCAGGGCATATGTAAAGAAGATTGGAGGATTGCCAGTCATCCCTGAATTGCCCAAAAGAGAGTACAAGAAGAAAGACCGTCCTATAGCAGAAGACTCGGTGCTGGTTGGAGACTGGGAAGAACTTGTAGAAACTGCCTTACAAGAAGTTGTACTACCTTTGAACCAAGAAGGCCCAGGTACCCCATACAGTTCTCCTGTTCACACTCCTGTTGGTTCACCTCCTGTTGGTTCACCTCCTCACTCTCCACCCCTACTTATGGAAGGAGTAAATCCTAATCCACCACCTAACCCACCAAACCCACCAAACCCACCGCCTGCATGGAGAGCCAGATCACCTCTAACCCTGACCCCTCCTTTACATGATTTTCCCCAATCTTTTGAAAAGCTGCTGCCCAAGTTTGACCCAAATGAAAAAATACTAGTAGATGATCACCTGCAAAGTTTCTATTTGGCAATAGAAGGGCTGAGGGCTAGGGAATATGAATATGTAGTCTGCAGAATTTTCCCGCATACTCTTAAAGGAGCTGCCGCCTCATGGTATTTTGGATTTCCCGCCAACTCGATCCCTGATTGGGATACCTTCGAAAGAATTTTCAGAAGTAAATATGCAATTCAAAAGACTCACGCATCCCTTATGAGAGGACTATGCACCCTAAAGAAAGAGAAAAAGGAGAAGTTCCACAGTTTTACTCAGAGATTTGCAGCGTACATCAAGAATTTTTCTGACGCTGACAAGGCTTCAGATAAGGTCCTAATTGAATATTATATATCAGCTTTGGGTCCTGATTTGGAAATGTTTGCAAAAGGTAGGGCCAAGCCTACTTTGGCAGAAACCTATGAAGAAGCGGAAGTAGTGGAATCCGAAAGAGAGAGTATTGAAGATTATCCCGAACAATCAGGCGAGAGAGGTGCGGGAAGGAAAACCTTACTGTTTACTAAGCCTAAAGAGGAGAAAGCACCAGATTATGAAAGTATGGCCAAAATGATGCAGAAGCTTTCTAATAAGATCGTAGACTTGGAGAAAGAGAAGGAAACACAAAAGTTCTACAGGCCCTACTATAAGAAAAGGGAGGATAACAACCAGTCCCAACCCCCTCCTCACAATACTGCCTCCATGAATCTGACAGAGATAGGGATGGAAAATTTCTGCACCTTTCACCAACAACCTCACTCCAAAAAGAATTGTCCACAATGGATAAATTCAATGACATTGGTCATGAATCAGATGTTGGACTCGAGATTAACAGAAGAAGGTGATGAAGAAAGAAAAGAGAATTCTGCTTCTACTTCTACTAAAGAACAGGAAGAGGAGACCATGGCTGTATGGAATTCTGTCTCTTTATTTGACGCTGAAGAGGAAAGGAATCAGGGATACAAGGACGTCTCGAAAACCAACGTGGACACCAGGAGCCAAGGGACAGTTAAGGAAGACAGTCTGATACTCCCAAAGATTAAGAGGCTGCAGAGAAATATTAAGAAGAAATTTCAAGATAAATCCTTGGCTGATAAGATTCCAGAGTTTACTATTACTAGCCAAGGTCCTAAGCAGAACAAGATGTTGCCCAAGCCAAACGAAGAAAAGGTGAACGCTGATGAATCGCAATCCACTGCACAACAGATGGATTATGATATCATGGAAGACTTAAAGAAGATAAAAGCGAACGTTCCACTATTTGAAATGTGCAAAGTGCCGCAGCAAAAAGAAAAACTATTGAAAGCACTTGAAGCACCGGATGAGACGCTACCCACTAACAATAAACCTGAAGAAGAAGAAGAAATTGGAGAAACCAGCATTGGAGGTAAGTCTAAATGTAAACATCCATCTTTCCTCCTGACGTTTGAAATTTTCAATCATAACGTGCATAATTGCCTGGTAGACTCAAGCGCGTCGGTCACTGTCATGCCAATATCAGTATGTAAAAGGATAAATGGACAGCCTAAGCCATCCACGTGGAGAGTTGTCTAGTTGGACAGGACAGATATTAAAGTATTAGGTGAGATGGAGGACATCCTGATCCGCCTGGCATCAAATGATAAAGTGTGCCAAGTCATTAATATAGTAGTGGTAGATATACCGGACGCTTACGGTCTTGTTCTGAGCAGAGATTGGTCAGCGAAACTGAATGGATATTTCGCTTCTGATTGGTCACATCTGTGGTTTCCCAATAAAGGAAGTCCGAACCAGATTAATATTTTAAGGGAACCACACATGACATACACTGTCATGCGACTTGAAGAGAAGAACGAGCCTGTGGATTCTGTCTTGGGAAACTATTTTATTGAGTTAGAACCTGGAAATTACCTAGCAAAAGAAGCCAGCAATACTTCAGACACCCAGCCTAATCTCCTTTGATTTTCGCAGGCTGATGAAATTGATTGTAAAATAGTAGATTTAGCTGTAGGAATAGATTCGTATTCAGTAGTTAGTGATTTTTGGATTTTATTTTTTGATGGCTCTAAGACTTTGGAAGGATCAGGGGCTGGCTGCGTCCTGATTGATCCTCAGAAGAATAAGCACTTTCTTGCATGTAGGCTAGAATTTGAATGTACAAACAATACAGCTGAGTACGAAGCACTGGTACCGGGCTTAAGGAAAGCGATTGAATTAAAGGTAAGTATTAT
>LPNX010103833.1:0-87508 GCA_001517045.1 Pseudotsuga menziesii | reverse complement strand
AGCCTCACATCAAACGAGCCTGTGGGTTTTTGCCGCCAAGGAGAAGATCAGAGCGCGTCTCACACGACCATCATGAAGTTTAATGTCGTTTTACTGCTGAAAGAAAGTTGTGAAACACCGTATCATTAACTACGCAGGATTACGCAGGGGTTTCAAGATATGATACATAGCTCCAGATCATTCGAAGCTGATAGATCCATCATTCACCCAGGGGGATCATAATGTGAAGCATCTGAAGATCATGTGGAGCTGATTGAATCATCATTGCACACAAAGTTGGGCGATTCCATAGGCGATTACCTGCTAAGATCATTCAATGGGTATCTTATATCTTAAGCACTGCAAGCAGGCCCGAGGCTCCTTGTTATGTTATCGCGCAGTTGGAGTTCTGGTTCGAATCCAAGAGTTCTTTTTCATCAAAACAAATCCTCATCACGGGACCTCCTTGCAAAGGTTCGGCTCATGGCCAAAACAGGCCTACCACTCAGAACAGAGCTTGATGGAGTGTGGTACCTTGAGTCCCACCCACAAGTAGCAGAGTATTTCAAAACTGCGCAAGTGTTCGATTATTGTGAAAGGCTCACCAGTTTTAACCAGCCACTCGCCGAAGCTTTCGCTCTGAGTTACAATGGAAAGACAGTAAAGTTTGGCCGAGAAGAGTTTCATGTAGACGAGGCAGCCATAGCTAAGTGTACAGGCCTCCCCAGGACAGGGCAAAGTTGGTTTAAGACCACTAAGGCCTCTGACATTGAATTCAGGTCATATCTTCTACCAGCTCATAAGGAGACCATTCAGAGAAGAGATTTTCCCATCACTTTCCTCGAACCACAATGGCAAACCTTGTTGAAGGCCATTTTCGTTTATATAACCTGTGAAGGCCGATATCACAGGGTGCTGCATTATCATTTTAAGTTATTAAATCACTTCACAGGAAGGGTAAGTATAAATCTGCCATTTTTCTTTCACAAAACCCTAACGAAAATGGCGAAGCAAGTTCAGGCTAGACCAAGCAAAGTGGCAAGCAGAATCTCCCACCAGGGTCTCGTAACTTTGATAATCAAGGAGCTGTTGAAGAAAAGGGGTATAGACTGGAACTATTTCTTGTTTTGGCATGAGTTCCCTACAGAGCTTGCAAATGAAGAAGCGGTTGTACAGGGTAAAAGCGAAAAGAGCAGCACTCCCAAAACCAACAAAAGAAAGAGGAGAGCCATCTCTCCTCAAGCCCAAACAGAGTCTCCTTCCTCATCTAGCAAAAAGAGAAGGGCAAAGAAGAAGCTGGTATTTGAACCAGCTGAAGGAGCCCCTCAAGGAAGAAATCCTCTAAATCTCCCTTACTCAGGATCTGAGTCTGGAGACGAAGGAAATCAAAGGGCAGAGCAGCCCATTGAAGGAGATAAAGGTAAAGACCTTCCCTCGGCTAAAGCACCTAATCCTAAACCTTCCACACCAGAAACCAACAAGTCCAATAAACTGCTACAGGAACTTTCCCAAGCAAAACACAATGTTCAGCAAGTCAAAATGCACAACGCGGAGTTGATTGGAAGGAATATGGCGTTGCATGACCGGAGCCAGGAGATTGTCGAGAAACTCAAGAAGACAATAGAAAGGAACCCAATGCTGATAAAGGAGAACGCTAAACTCTACCGCACTCTCAGAATGCTCAGGCTGAAATTAAGGGAATTGGAGGGAACAAATGTGCAACCAGTAATCCCACAAGCACAACCATCTGGCCTAGACACGCTGGCTGAGGTCGCCACGATCCCTGAAGTAGAAACGCCTGTGGATACTCAAAAAGAACAGCCTGTGGAAGCTCAAATAGAACAACCTGTGGAAGCTCAGCAAAAGAGGGCTAAACGAGCTATACGAAGGAAGGGACCAGCTGCAAAGAAATCTTGATGACTGAGCATCAGCTTGTGGGACAACATCGTTTTGTTTCTTTTGAATTTTTGACAGGTTTCAGCTTTTGGCAGCTTAGGCGAGCCCCACTGAGCTCATTAGCTGCCAAAAGGAATGACTATTGGCGATTAGCGTCGTTGGGGTTTTAAGATTTGGAACGGTTACAGTATTTGGCAGCTTAGGCGAGCCCACCGAGCTCATTAGCTGCCAAAAGAACCGACTTCCGGCAGTTAAGGTATGAAATCGACAGTGCAGTAAATTGCCAAAAGCTGGTTTTGACAGATTACTATGTTTTTGCCCCAATATCAAATTTTGTTCATGGAATTGGCATAAGACCAGCGTAAGAGATATATTATGGGATATGTTATCCATATCTGAAGACCTTTGGGTGAGATTTCAGTCAGTAGGGCATCGTTAATAAATTCAACCTTATTTCAAGGTATGCCACTGAAAGTCGACCGTCACATCTATGATTTTAGTTGTTATGCGCCAGCCTAGCCCACCGAGCCTTCGAAGGCCAGCTCTTCTGCATCAAGCACTTGGCACAAATCGAAGAGGAATTACTTAATGTTATCTCCTTGATTTCAGAGACTAGTTCAAGTCTTTTAAATATTGTTGTTCAGTTAGTTTTAGTTAATTAAATCAGATCCACGTTTTTAGGATCTGAAGACTACTGTGTAAAGGCTATAAAGCCTGAGAACCAAAATTTTGTAAGGGATTGAGCTTAGAGACTTGGGCCTATGTCTGATTGCTAGTCAAATAAAAAATCACAGTTTTCTCTTGTTGTTGTACTCAGATTTTGTTACCCATTGTTATTCTGTACTCTGTTGGATTGTTTAGCTTATGCTCACTACTTGATGGAGGAACTTCTTGACGCTTAGTATAGCCCTGCATGATGTATGTACTTGGTTTTATAAACCCTACAGATTTGATGTATTTGGTTGGCTGAGCATTATTCTATATGTCTGTTCTATTATTGATCATCTGATGTGCAGTTTCTAGAGCACTGGCTTATTAAATTATTTGGGTTAGCAGTCTTTCATTTGTGCCATTCTTGTATCCTCTCGATCCATTTATTGAAAGTAAATGAATTCTTAAGTTACCAAGCATACTCAGCCATAACCACTGAGTAGTTTCTTGGAGTGCTAACAGTAAGTAATTTAAAAGTATTTGGAGATTCAGAAATAATTGTAAAGCAAGTCAGAAACCAAATACATTGTGTTTCTCCCCACTTGAAAGCTTATCAAAATGAGGTATGGGATTTGCTTAAATATTTTAATGCATTCAATATTATTTCTATTCCAAGACTGAAAAATGCAGCAGCTGACCTGTTAGCCACATCAGCCGCTAGACTGGTACCCACTAATAATCGATGTAATGTTGAATTTCTTTTCAGACCTTCAGTACCTAATATGATCACCAATCTGCGAGTGTCGATGATGACCAGCAAATTATAGAATGTTTAACAAATGACGAAGTATTCAAAGGAGCAATTATAGATGATGAAAAACACCAGGCCGAGATGAATTATGAAAATTTCATCCCTAAAGGAGTCAGAACGTTAGAAAGGATGTTCGATTTAAATGAAAAGTTCAGAAGACCGGCCAACGTGAAGACTCACAGCTCAACTCTACAGTTCGAGCTGATAAACTTAGGGACTGAGGCGAATCCTAAATTTGTGAATCTTGGGAAATGTTGTTCATCAGCAGAAAGGGATAAGTTCGTCAGTCTGTTTAAACAATACAAAGATGTTTTCACTTGGACCTACGAAGATTTGAAAACATACGACACCAGCATCATCAAGCACGTCATCCCCATCAAAGTCGGCATCAAGCCATATCAGCAACCTTTAAGGAAGATGCATCCAAAGTTGGAACCGCTGATCCAGAGTGAAGTGAAGAAATTATTAGATGCTAGAATCATCTTTAAAGTCAGACACTCTGAGTGGGTATCAAATCTGGTACCAGTCAGAAAGAAATATGGTGAAATCAGATTATGTGTTGATTTCAGAAATCTGAACCGAGCTTCGGATAAAGACAACTACCTAGTGCCACCCATGGAGCAATTGCTACAAATGGTCTCTGGTTCTGAACTATTTTCATTATTAGACGGTTTCTCGGGCTACAATCAAGTGTTGGTAGCCGAAGAGGACAGATTGAAGATAACATTCAGGACCAAATGGGGAACCTTTTCCTATAGAAGGATGCCATTTGGGCTTATAAATGTTGGAGCGACCTTTCAGAGAGCTATGGACATAGCTTTCCGCGGATTGATTGGTCGAAGTGCCGTAGTGTACCTGGATGATATCACAATATTCTCGAAGAAAAGAGAAGAGCACGCATTTCACTTAAGGCAGATTTTTGAGCGCTGTCAGAAGTATGGCATCTCACTCAATCCTAAAAAATGTGTGTTCGTTGTCACAGATGGAAAGTTGCTGGGTCACGTAGTGTCAAAACAAGGAATCTCCATTGATCCAGAAAGAATTAAGGCTATTGAACAAATTCCCTTGCCCCATAACAAAAAGGGGATGCAGCCCTTTATGGGAACTATAAACTTCGTGAGAAGATTTGTGCCCGATTTCGCTCAGATTGTCAAGCCACTGCATCAGATGGTCAAGCAAAACACGCAATTCAAGTGGAATAAGGTTGAAAAGAATGCATTTAGCAAAATTAAGATTGCTGTTGCACATGCACCCTCCTTGAAAAGCCCAGACTTTGACAAAGACTTTATTCTGTATACCTTTGCATCTGACGATTCACTGGCAGCCGTGCTTACACAAAAGGAAGATGGGGGGGATGAATTCCCAATATCTTTCATGAGCACTAGTTTACAAGGGGCAGAATTAAATTACCCAGCCATTGATAAACAAGCTTACGCAGTATTCAAAGCGGTGAAGCAATTCAGGCCTTATATCTTAAAGAATCAAACCAAGGTCATCGTCCCTCACCCAGCTGTACGGTCCCTTCTCATACAGAAGGAGTTAGGAGAAAGAAGGGGCAACTGGGTAACAGCTCTTCAAGAGTACGACCTTGAATTCAAACCAGCCTCTATAGTTAAAGGACAAGGATTGTGCAAACTGATGACTGGAAGTGGGAACAATGAAGAACACGCCTGGGAAGATGAGGCCGAATTACATTTAATGGATGTATGTCCTTTGTTTACAGCTCTCGAGTCTTGGTACAGAGACCTCGTACATTACTTATAGGATGGGATGCTACCGGAACATTGGAATTCTAAGCAAAGGAGAGCACTGCGTCTTAAATTAGCTTCCTATCAGATCATTGAAGGAGTATTATTCAGAAAAAATTATGACAGAGTTCTTCTGAGATGCTTAGAAAAGGAAGATGCTAAAAAGGTAATGACAGAGCTGCATGACGAGCATGCTGGGGGACATTATTCAGGAGACACTACAGCCCACAAAATCCTTAGAGTTGGTTACTATTGGCCCATGCTCTTCAAATATGCACACGCACATGTCAGGAAGTGTGACATTTGCCAGAGATGTGGTGGGAGAAAACCTAAAGCAGTAGCACCCCTAAAGCCTGTGATGATCACGAAACCATTCGAGCAATGGGGGTTAGATATCATTGGAGAAATAAAGCCAAATTCCTCTATTCAACACAAGTACATTCTGACCGCGACAGATTATTTCACTCGTTGGGTTGAAGCAGTCCCACTGCGCAAGATAAATGAAGACGAGGTCATCAGCTTCCTGCATGAGCATATCATGACCAGGTTTGGAGTTCCAATGTCGTTAGTTTTTGATAATGCTAAGTACTTTTCATTTATTAAATTAACCGCTTTTTCTCATGATAAAGGGATTAAATTGCATTATTTTGATAACTACTATCCACAAGGAAATGGCCTGGCTGAATCCTCTAACAAAAATCTGATTAGAATTTTAAAGATGACTATAACAGAGAACCATAGGAGTTGGCACTCAGCCCTACCCAATGCCCTGTGGGCTGACAGAGTCACCCCCAAGTCCGCAATAGGAGTGTCACCCTATACCCTTGTGTATGGTAAAGAAGCCATTCTTCCCCCCAATATCATGCTACCGTCTTCCATTTTAGCTCAAGAGTCTAGTGGGTCGGAGAATGAGGTTTTACAGATGAGGATATGCAATCTTCTGAAAGCAGAAGAGGCTAGATCCATAGCCAGAGAACGTTTTAAGCATCAGCAGGAGGTAATAAAAAGGTGGTTTGACAAGCATAAAGCCAGAACAAAAGACTTCGAAGTAGGAGATCCAGTCCTCAAATGGGATCACCCCCATGATGAGAAAGGGAAGCATACTAAATTCCAGTAGTTGTGGGTAGGCCCTTTCCAGGTCGCAGCAAAGATTGGTCCTTCTACTTACAAGCTGCAAGATTTATAGGGTTGGGAAGAGAACTTACCAGTAAATGGTTTGGTTCTCAAACCTTATTTTTCTTGAGTGTCTCTGAGTTCTTCTGCCTTGTATATAAATAATCTGTTTTGTTGTCTTTTGAGTCATGTTTTTAATTGTTTGAGTTGATTGATTTCAATAAAGGGAATGAACTTGCGGTTGTGTGGGGAACATCAAGATTTTTGGGAATAATAAATATGTTGAGGATCAAACTGTGTGTTGCTGTTTGAACTTCTTCCAGCTTAGCAGTTTTCTCAAATATATCTGTGTGCATTGAAGTCCTGCTTAACCCCTATGAAATAAACCAGATTCGAAGAGTCTGGAATACTATGTTGAGGCTCCATCCACTTCACACTTAAAATGTTCTAAGGGGCTACAGCAGAGGACCCATGGAAAGGAGTAGGGTGAACAGGATGTTAAATATAAATGATTCCATGCCAAGAAATGAATGCCAAAGGCAAATAAGAGTCAAAAAAATCCTATGAAAGCATCAATCATCAAAGCAAATGCTGCATAATAAGTACTAAATTGCCGAAAGATCCTCTTCGTCCGTGAGATGAAACATGAAGTACACCACTCACACAAAAGGACACTATGGGATAGAGGATCCTGAATTAAAATTCAGTAAGAAAGGCATGTAGGAGGACTCATATGAAAAGGGACAAAGTTCCAAATGCAAAAAAGTGCTAAAGTGGCATGGGAACGAGGAACAAACGAACATCTCTATTTACCACATGCTACAATTTTGTGGTGTTTGAGCTATCAGCCGCCTGAAGACAAAATAATAATGAAACTCATCAGTTGGCCTCAACAGAGTTATCTGGACTTGAAAATATTGGTTTCCACTCTCCCAAATTGGACTATCATCAATGATTAATGGTACACACTTCTGTCATCTGAGAAATCCATATGGCTGAAAGAATTCAATAGATGCATTTGTTGTGAAACAGTCTGCTACTCAAAGAATAATCACCCAGAGATCTAGGTTCACCAGGTAATCACCAGTTGTTGCGGCCGCAACTGTTCTCCCCAAATTTATTAAATTTTGGGCCCCTCCTCATGATTTTTCATTTGTTTAATCGTTAGATCCTTTGAGTTGGTTGTGTTTTAATTTTAGATGATTGTAAATTCTTAACTCTCGTCCAGGGTCTTGATTTTTTATTGCGTTTGGAATTTTATGGTGACCGGCAGTTCTAAGTTTGTTTTTGCTTGTTGATCGAACCAGGTTTTGTCTATAGTGGGTCACCATTGCGGATATGTAACAGGTTTCTGTCCGTCACTGAGTTTTAGAAGCTATCGTTATTTTATTTGATTGGGCGTCTTTTTGTTTGATTGGAAACCAAAACCTTTTCCCTTCCACCGTTGCGGCTCCAAAGTGGTCCAGCACCCGAAGTCCAAACCGTTCCGACCTCCAATGCTTGTTGACCTGTTTAACCTTGGTCCTTCCGCCGTTGCAGCTGAACAAGTATTTTTGCTTCCGATGCGATGTCTTCCGTCTTCTGATTAGAGCTTCTCCCACTCGCATTTTGAAGGTCTCAAATCTCTGTCTCTTCCGCCGTTGCGGCTGAGGAAGTCGTTTGTCTTCCGGTGGCCAAACCCTTCCGACTTCCGATTTAAGGTTTTTCCGCTTGTAGGTCACGTGTGTCTCTAACCCTTTCCCGTCTGTCGTTGCGGCTGGAAAATCCCTTTAGCTTCTGAAGTGTAAAACCGTCCGATCTCCGATCAAGTTTTTCCCACCCACGGCATGTGTTTTAGCCTTCTCTCTTCCGCCATTGCGGCTGGGAAAACCAATTGACTTCTGTTGTCTAAACCTTTCGACCACTGATTTGAAACTTTCCCGCCCCTGACTTAGTCGAAATTCTTCCCAGATCAGGGGAGACTCCGGGCCGTTTGCTTGTGGATTTCGCCATTTCAGGTGGATAATTTTAATGTTTAAAACGCCACTCCAATGAATGATGCATAGCAATTGATTGCAGGTGGAACTCAACGGACTGTGGAGGCAACGCGGTGTGAATGTGTAGCTTGGTCAAATCGAAACCGGCTAGGTCACAAGGAAGACAAAGCAAAGCAAAAAGGACAAAACAAATAACGACAAGGGCACAGACTAGAACGATTTATCAGTTACTGATCCAGAGATGAATGTTCACAGTAAATAAAAAGGGGAAGACAAAGCGTCTTGAGGAGGAATCTGAAGCGTCATAGGAACTGGAAAGTCACACATTGGGAGCATCCCAAATGATCTGCTGTGTAGTTTAAATACTGTAAAGATAGGACTTAGAAAGGGGCTTTTTCCCTGGAAAAAATTTGTAAATGTTTTGCTTGTAAGAGGAACTATTTCATTTTGCAAAGAGAAACTACAAATTTTCCTGTTGGAGAAAGTGCAATATGGAATGCATCAAATGTAATACAAATGAGCAATGTTGAAGAGGAACTATTTCGTTTTCAGCTGTGTCTCATTGACTGTGAGATTGTTCTAATTTCTTGAACCTATGTTCTTGTTGGAATGTTCTTCAGTATATTTTATGATGTTTTCCACTGTGAGTAATTAATGTTGTTCATAAACAATTGGCTATCTCGTTGTTGAAATATCTTTAGTTGTTCATGTGTTCTGAAAGAAGTGTCAGCTATCTGTAACTTTTCATAATGCATGTACAAAATGTATTGCTCACCAATGAATAATAAACTCGCTCCCTAGGGATAGATTAGGTAGTTAGTTATTTTCCTGTTATGTGATTTAAATGCTTGCGAGCCTAAGACGAGAGGTAAGAACCTGTGTATCACATTGTGACAGCTCCTTGCATCTGGATCAACCTGCATTTAGTTAGGCACTTGCATTTCATATTTTAAGTCAAAATACAAAAACTCGGTGGACCGGGCCGCAACCGGTAAAAGCCTCTGTTTTGTTACTAGACCTACAATAGCTGGACCGCAAACCGGATGGATTCCCTATACCAAACAGTCAATGGGCTAGTTGGGAACGTCGACTGGGGAGAATCCCTTACCGTTGTTGCCTGTGAATTTTTGGGCCTCAACAGGCGGAGCTCGTAGTCAGTTGGTTTTCCGTCGTTTCGGCACCCTAGTGGACTATTGTGCCTATGATTAGTGTCTTCAAGTTCCAACACTGATACTATAGAAACTTTCAGCTTTAACTTGCCGACCCGTTGTCCATAAAAACTCCGATCGCTGCTAAGAAAAATGCTCCGATGGTGTTCAAAATAAGCAGCAATACTCTTAACCGCCGAAAGGTTTTCCACCTGTTATCTACCTCCCACTTTCAGTGATTAATGAGATGTTCTAATCCTCGCCTAAACCACCGAAAGCTACATCATGGTGAAATTTTCATCCAAATCAGAAGACAGAGGCTTTCAAACTATCAGTCATATTCATATCCCTCATTGCATGCGTTAAATCCTTCATACTATCGAAATAAATTATTTTGTGTGAACTTAATGAAAATAAATTTATTTGGGAGATAATAGTATGTAGAACAGCCACTTAGTTTTGAGACACATGACAGGGAGTCTCATGTGTATAGATTGAAGAAAGCCCTCTACGGTTTGAAACAGGAAGCCAGGACATGGTACGGCATAATTGACAGCTTTCTATCCAGTTTGGGCTTTACCAAGAGTAAAGCAGATTCCAACCTTTACTACAAGGTTGAAGATGGCAACCCAGTGATTCTCCTACTGTATGTAGATGATCTCTTTGTAACAGGTATGGATGGGTTGATTGCTGATACAAAGAGAAAGCTTGATGTCGAGTTCGAAATGAAGGACTTGGGTATGATGCATTATTTTCTAGGCATGGAGGTGTGGTAGAATGCGGATGGAATCTCCCTTGAATAAGGGAAGTATGCAGTAGAGATCCTGAAGATGTTTGGGATGATGGACTGCAAGGCCATGACGACACCTATGGAATCTAACCTGAAGCTATTGAGTGATGCTTCATTGGAGGCGGTTGATGCTACGATGTATCATCAGATGATTGGATCCTTGTGTACCTGACGAACACAAGACTAGACATTTTATTTGCTATGAACACCTTGAGCTAGTTCTTAATAGATCCGAGACATGTTCACTTGATTGCTGCAAAGCATATTCTGAGGTACCTAAGGGGTACAATTGATTATGGGCTCATGTACGAGGCAAATCAGAAGATTAACCTGGAGGGTTACGTTGATTCATATTGGGCAGGAAGTGCCATCAATAGTAAGAGCACTTCATGGTGTTGCTTCAGTATGGGATCAGGTGTGATATCTTGGTTTAGCAGGAAGAAATCTTGTGTGGCACTGAGTACAGCTAAAGCAGAGTATGTCACAGCATGTTCAGCTAGTTGTGAGGAAGTATGGCTGCGGAAGCTACTGTTTGATTTATTTGATCTCCATATGGATGCTACTTGTATACATTGTGACAACCAGACTTGCGTGAAGTTGTCAGAGAATCCAGTGTTCCATGAAAATTCAAAGAATATCGAGTCCAAGTATCACTATATCAAGGATATGGTGCAGAGGGGAGCAGTGAAGCTCCAATATGTTGCGATGGAGGAATGGATAGCTGATGTGTTGACGAAGCCATTGGCTAGGGTGAATTTCGAGTACTTCAGGGAGAAGCTTGGTGTTCTCTAGATCGAGGTTTCCTCCAAGGAAAAATGATGAGACCCAAAGCCATTCTGACATGGTGAGAGGATTGGTTCCTTCCATGGTCAGATGTAAGGGCTGAGCCATTCTGTCATGGTGAGAGGATTGGTTCCTTCATGTCAGATGTGAGTGTTGAGCCATTCTGATGTGACTATAGGATTGGTTCCTACATGATCAGAAGTAAGCGCTGAATGCTATTCTGGGAATGGAGGCGCCTGGTCAGTTACCAGGTAGCTCAGTATGGGACTGGGGGACATTCTGATATGAGTGTAGGATTGGTTCCTACAAGATCAGATGTGAGTGCATGCCCTTCTGACATTGGTTTTCAGATGTAAGTGCAGAGCCCTTTTAACATGAAGGATTGGCTCCTTGCATGGTCGAATATAAGTGCTGATCCTTTCTGACATTGGTTTTCAGATGTAAGTGCAGAGATTTTTGGCATGGAGGATTGGTTCCTTACATGGCCAAGTGTAAGTGCTGAGCCTTTTCGACATTGGTTGACGGATGTGAGTGCTAGGCCTTCCTGACAGGGTTGTGAGAGGTGTTCCCACATGGTCAGATGTGAGTGCTGGGAGTTTCCGTTCTGATATGATTATAGGATTTGTTCCTACATGATCAAATGTAAGTGTTGGGTGGGCCATTCTAACTTAGGGTTAGATATAAGTGCTGGAAAATACCTACACGGAGGGTAGGCCTACAACAAGCATGAAAAAGGGATGGCTCTGTAGAGCTTCCTGTGATGAGAAGAATCATGAGATAGAACCTGTGAAGATTCAGTGTTGATGATCCAGCAGAGATGATCTAGATTGAGGGATGATTCAGATCCAGATATGATGTTCCAGAGATGATCCAGATCGAGGGATGATCCAGATCCAGTGATGATGATCTAGATCGAGTGATGATCCAGATCCAGGTGAAGATGACTTGCAGATGAAGATGACTTGAATATAGAGATGACTTGAAGGTGAATATGACAAAGACTTGATGATGATCCAGATGATACAGAGAAGAATACTTGTGCTAATAAGTTGTATCGAGAGAATACCTTCCCAATTAAGAGGGATTGTTGATGTAATTATAACTTCAGAATGTATTCACTTGTATTTCTTATGTATTGTAAGCCAATGTTTATTCTCGGATGTATTTGTAATTTACTTGAGTCATGTCATACCTCGATGTTCCTATCGGGAAGTTTCTATAATGTAAACAAGTCATGTCAAGTCAAGGTGGTTAACTCTCCTATTGTTTAAGGGTTAAAGTCCCCGCAGTTTCGAGGCACTAGGGTTATTAGACTCACCTAGTGAATTCGGTCCTAGTTGGGTTTAGTCAAGTCAGGAATTAGTATAAATAGAGAGCCAGCATCTCTATTTATCATACACACTCACTCACACTCAGTTGTAGTGCATAGCTGAGGAAGAGAAATACACTGGGGCAAGGAAGAAAGAGGTTACTGCTGTCGGGAGATCATCTTACTGTTTTGGGTTTCACTTTGGTGCTGATTCTATCTCTAAGGAAGTTGCGGGGTTTTCTCCATTTATGGTTTCCCTGAGGAAAAACACTGTGTTCATTGTCTCTTATGTTTGATTGTTGTGCTTGTTGTTCTCTCAGTTAAATATCCTAATGAAATGCTAGCTTAATGTTTAAAATCTAACAAAAGGACCCCCCAGAGTCTTCTTTGGAGTTTTTAGACTCTCTAAACATGAAAGAACCAAGTGAGCATGTACTAGTTCGGGCTCATAAAATCCACTAATCAGTGACACTATCAAGCATTATTCCCTCTTCTCTTCAAGCTTGTCAAAAAATGAATAGAGACTTGAGTTGAATTTCCTGGACTCGTTAAAATTTAACAGGGAAAATAAGGAAGAAGTTTTATTTTGGTTCTCAATTAGTGGTAGCATGTCATCCTTGAACATAACACTCTCTATCTTTTCCGATACTCATGTCTCAGTGTTCACTTTCAGGTCAGCTATTACTTCGAGTTTCTTACTCCTCCTCTTGTCAGTTCTACCTGCGGAATCTTATCATGTCTCCTACATGACAGATAAGTTTAGTTGTCTTATCTACAAAGTTAAAAGCTACCTTGGGTCATCTTTGTGTCGTGCTCATTGTTCAAGGACTTAACCCTGTATCTAATCTATATCCTGATTCCATCATTGTCATATATGTTACTACTTGTGTCTCCCTTCCTTTACCCATTTCCTAGTCACTCTTGTGATCCATTGGAGGACCTATTGCCTTCCTTATCACAATATGGTTCTGCATCAACACTTCCTGACGATGAAGACCTAGAGTTTTGACGATCGTACCTTAGGATTCACTTTCATTATTGGTGAATTCCTCCGGTTCAGTTGTCGATTATCACCTATTGGTTGAAAATCTGTTGAATCTTATCCATGTTCGACTTCAATAACATCTATTCACATGGCTTGGACTGTACTGGTTCTTTGGGATTTTTTGACGAAGACCTTAAGTTCATATCTATGTACTAAGTTGCTCAAGATTATGTTGTGGTCACTTACACAGCTTCCAGATCTTTGAAGATTCATCATCATTGTATATTGTGGCTTCGATCCACCTTTCTCATATACATGGTCTTATACTCGTACTATATGATGTATTCAAATATTGTCAAGGAGCTAGTGTGCCAGTATATTGAACATAGCATCCTCATATATGAATTTGTATATGAAATTATTATGTATTTGTTTTAGGTACTACCTCTCCTCCATTAGACTTCTGAGTTCTCCAAGATAATGATTATAATGTATTTTGACTATCGTTTCCCTCTGAACTCACACATTAGGGGGCATCTGTTATCAACCCAATTGGCACTTCTCCCTCCAAGTGCTGACATTCCTTATGTTGGTACACAAAAGGACATCTTCGGATTGAATTTTACCAAAACAATATAGATGGGCATGACATGAGATGCATTTACCCTTCAACCATCTTGCCATATTATTTTTCTAAGTGTTGAATGGTGTACGCGACTATATTCATTGCAACTCGTGTATGTACGTGACTATTTCCATTGACAACTCATGTACTGTACGTGACTATATCCATTGCAACCCGCGTACATCAGCATACGCGGGTTTCCTTTAAGCAACTCGCATGTCATACGTGGGTTGCCTATATTAATAGTCGCATACAGATTGATTCAACATTAAAAAATATAAATCATGATTAATGGAGATTAGTTGGTTCCTAATCATTAACCATCCCAACTGTCTCAACCTTCTCAACCTTCGAAACTACTCTATTTCCCAAAGTATAAATAGAGGCCTTGAGGAGGGAATTAATTAATCAAGTTTGGAGAGCAAAGTTATGCTGGTGGTATATCTTCAGAAGTCTTGGAGCAGCAGAACTCAGAGTCCTTTGGTTGCAGAAGAGTCCTTGTCTCAGGCATTGGGTTGTACTCTTATCTTATTCACTGATTGTTAATAAAAAGAATTCTTCTTCCAACATTGTGTTGAGCCTCTTTCATGTATTATGGTTGATTAATATATTCGATTATGCACTAGATATATTATTTATCTAACCTGTCATATATACATGTATAAGATTGTACTTGGAGAATTTGCTTTTTGCAAGTGAAGGAGGTGCATCCCTGGAAGCTTTGGAGAGAAGCAGAGTGGAAAAAGATAAAGATTGGATCAACCGTCGGTAATCGGGTGAGTCAAGTATTTCTTCCTATTTCCTTTCTATACTTTATTAAAGCTAATTGCCTACAAGGTTAGTAGTAAGTTGGTAACCCTAGACACTAGGTTACAAGGGTGTTTAATCCTGAACAACAGTATGTGCTGGGTGCTTGGTAGGTAAGCATCCAGAAAAGATGTATGATGTTGGGAAGGCTCATAGAGTTGTTTCTACACTTGATTTGATACATAGTGATGTAGCTGGACCTATGCCCAAAAATTCAATTAATGGTTGTAGGTATTTTTTACCTTTATTAATGATTATTCTAGGTACTACTAGATCTACTTCATGAAGCTAAAATCAGAAGTTTCTGATACTTTTAAAAATTTTAAAGCTATGGTTGAGAACAACTTCAATAAGAAGATCAAGTCAACAAGCTCTGATGGTGGAGGAGAATATGTCAAAATATATTTCTAGAATTTCTCTGAATCAGAGGGGATTCAAATGGAACATTCAGTTCCATACACATCACAAAAAAATGGCATGGACAAGAGGAAGAACAGATCATTGAAAGAGATGGCAACATGCCTTCTCCCTAGCAAGCACCTACCTCCTTCTCTTTGGGATGAAGCAGTAATCTATGTTTCGTATTTGCAGAATAGGGTACCCCACAAGTCAATGATTGGGGTGACTCCTTTCAAAGTATTGCATGGGTATAAACCCAATGTCTCTCATCTGATATTTTTTGGTTTCAAAGATTGGGCCAGGATACCACTTGACAGGAGAAAGGCATTCCAAGCCCAAAGTAGTGAATGCATTCTGCTGGGATATGCAGATGATGCAAAATATTAAAAAATGATGAAGGTTTCTACCAGAAGATGCTTCATTGAAATAAGTGTCCCATTTGAAGAAGATCAGCTGCATGATACTCCTCAAGAAGCACAGGAAGGTATAACCATTTCTCCTCCTATTTTTGATGATGATGTTGTGCTACAGGTCTCAGATTCAGATGAAGAAGATCACATACAACATGATCCTGTTATTGAGACTGAATCTCAAGATATTCTAGATCTAGATCCAGTGCCCATTCCAAATTAGAAGCCTAAACCCATATGGGCTCAAAATCTTCTTGGTGTAGCTGGAAGTGGTGTTGGAGTTCCAAAAGACAAAAGAAGAACTAGGTCCCAATCAGAATGAGCATGCTGTACCATATCTCATAGAATGGTGCAACAAAGTTCTAGGTTGGTGCTACTTGATGATGGTTAATGATCAACTACATGGCCCACAGAAGCAGATATTTGATCATTCCCTACCTTCACCATCCAGTAGGACCAAATAGAGTCATCAGTTCAGAAGTAAATTGTGAGGTCCACTGCTGGACAATGCTGCTGTATAGAGCTACAATTTTTGCAGCAGTGTATTTTCTCAAGCTATCTTTATAAGGAGGAAGCTTCTTTATTCTAAAGATAGCTTGCAGATTGCTATTTTCCTGCTTATTTTTTAGGGCAGGTTTTTCCATGAGGTTTTCCCTTGTTTCCTCAGTTGTACTAAGCATCATTTTTTATTATTATCTTCTAGATTGTAGTTGGGTGACCTATGGTCTTGTTACAAGGGCCCACATTTTTCCAAGTTAGGATTCAAGGGGGGTGTTAGGATTATTAATCCTCCCTTGGTCAAATGTCTATTAGATTAATTATTGCCTAACTTAGGAACCTTAAATTAATTAAATGAGTCCACTGGTGCAATTGGATGCACATGGCCCAATGGGCCCACATGTACCAGCCATTAAAGTCCGGGGGACAATGCTGGAGGTTAACTGCCACTTACTGCATGTGCATGCATCAATGGGGGCACCTCCTAGACCACTCCCTACATTCTAGGAGCCACTGGGAGTCCTGACACCAACCTACTTCAGTTAGTTGGAGCTAGCACTAGTTAGCAACAATTAGCCTTTAGATGACTCACTATCTGTTAGCTAGCGCATGATTTTCATTGATAATGCATGCATGCATGTGGAGGAGTGATTTTCTTCGCCTACCACACTCAGTTGCACTGATTTAACTAGTTGTTACTGTCTGTTGTAGTTATTGGTCATCGGAGAGTTGATTTGCTGGACTCCGATATTGATGGGGAAACCTTGAGTTAGAGATTCAGTTAGATACAGTCTTATCCACTTGGATAATTCGAATTCATTCCTCATGCATTCGAATTCTACCTATTTGTAATCTATTGTACATATGATATTATTATGATGAATATACTGTAAATTCTTGAGCAATACTTGTCTATTTCCTATGTGGTTTGTTTTTCTTAGTTTTTATGTTTATCCTCCATTCAATTGCTACAACATAATCAAAACTCTCTGCTTGAAGATCATATGTCATTCAAATTCTAATAACCCCATATTCGCATAGAGTGTTCACCATGGATTCTCATGAGGAGTTCTGAGCTAACTATGTGGTTAAATGAATCACTTATGGGAAATATATATTATAGCAGGATGACCATTGAGAACCCTCAATCGGAGAGGATAGGTATTGGCAGACAATAGTGTGAGGAGAAATGATGAATATGATGAATGTAGGAAAATGATAGGAGATTCCAAGAATCATCAATTGCAACAATTGAATATCATACCTAGTATCAAAGATAACATATTCTATGGTCAAGGAAGAATGTAGGGGACACATGAATGAGGAAAATGCAAAAAATAATGCAAGAGAGTGCAAGATATTAGTACATTGGTTTATATTTAAAAATTACAGCCATGTTTAATCCAATATTTAACATTCATATAAAAATTCATGCCTTGAATATCAAGTCTCTAGGGGAATTTTGAAGTCTTATAGTGTGCTTGATTAAGCACAGAGCGAGGAAAGCAGTGGCATATTTTGGAAAGAGTTTCTCCCTTGGTTGGATAGTCATTTGAAACACAACCTAAACTCAAACAAATCTATCAATGAGGGTGCTATTCTAGTTAAATTTATGAGTTACATGATTGATCAGGGTCAAATTTAAAGCATTTTATTCATCAAACAAATTTATGTGCAGTAAAGGGGCTCCAAGGTATGCTCAGCTCTTAGTCTCAGCCTAAAAACTGATATAAATTTTCCCCATCAGCAAACCTGTAGTGTCAAAAAAGAATTCGAATTCATGTTTAAATCCTCCGCAAGTAGTAATCGAAGGCCATGATCTCTTTGTTGGTTGAGTAAAAGGGTTTTTTAGAGTGTGCATTAAGCGTTCCGTACTCGATTCCGGTAGCCTCTTCTCAACTGTAAAAGCACCCCTTTGTGGATTACACCCAACAATATAAGGAAAATGTACCTATAAATCCAACACTGGATCATTACTAGTGTGATGTTTTCAATTCACAACTAAATCTTAGGAGGAAATCGAGCTATGAGTAGACATGGCACTCACATTTGTCGAAGGTGCTGAGAGGAATATGGTATGTTGACACACTACCCAAATGAATTACAAATGTTTAAGTTTTGATTTGTTATAGGTTTCACCATCGATTTTCATGACATTTGCAAACCAACGAGCACATATCAACCACTTCATCATTTGAACCTCTTGGCTATGGTGACAACCTCTATGATTATGGATTTGTAGTTTTCTCCCATCTCCCTACTCCCTACTCATGTGATCTAGGAGCACGAATTGTGTTATCATGGATTTCCGTTGGACCATTCGACCCATGCATGGCATGTATTGGACCTTGAATGTGTCCACTTGTGGCTATGTAATGTGATGTGGGAATGGACTATCACTTGATGTGTACCAATTCTTTATTCACGAGGTTGAGCTTAAAGGGGGTCCTTGAAGTTGGAAAAGTTGGGTTAAAGTTTCTTTGGGGGCTGTTGGATAGGGTTTGGGATGTTTGGATAAGGTCTCAAGTTAGGAGCTAGTGGCGGGGATTTTTGGCTGATTCGACTGAGACCTAGGTATCAACTTTATAAGGGACTATTTGATGCTAAAAATTCTAGAGTTCTTTTACAGTGATCATTTTTTAAAGAAATACTAAGTTTGGTCCCAATATTTGGTTTTCACCTCAGTCATTAGATAAAACAATTGCCCAAGTGAAGTAGTGATCGGTAGTTAGAGTTTCCAGGGTTGTAAAAAAAAAGAAATGTTGTTTGGAGGGTATGAGGGTAGGATCCAACAGTAAAACCTTATGTTTAACTCGATGGACACCCAAGTATCAACCTTGAAAGGGGTTCAAAGCCCTTCAAATCCTCAATTCCTCCATGGTGGTAGTTCTACTTGCCCCTTCAAATCCTCGAGTGCTCCATGGTGACAATTCTACTTGCCACTAGGAAAATTGTTCTCATATCCAACAATAAGGTTAGGTCTGAGACTTGGTTTTCATCTCAATCATCATATCAAAGCGGTTTCCCAGATGAAACATTCATACAATAAGTAGGATTTCTTGAGTTCTTAAAAAAAATTTGTTTGGCCATGTCATTTGAAATGGATAAGGACTTTAATATTTTACTTGAAGAATAAAGTGGACCCAACCTCTTTTAAAAATGTGGTTAATGGGGATTTGACATTTTATTGTCGATCTAACCATTTTTTAAAAGGGTTTGTTAAGGATATTGAGGGACATTTGAGAAAACGACGTCCTATTGTATCTTATCCTAAATGTATATTTTGACCATGCATTTATTTAGGAGTTGGTTAAGAATTGGTTAGAAAATAGTGGAGGTTAGCTATTGTTTACTCCACCTTATTAATTAATTAATATTTTGTTGCAAAATGAGATAAGACTAACAACTTATATAAGGGTTGACATTCTCATTCATTTGGTATGGTTGGATTGTGATATATCTCTGTCTCTTTTGAACCTAATTGTTACATATCATGGAGCATTATTGAAATGAAAGGATTTTTCTTCTCTTGGGGTTTTCACTTAATGGATCCAATGTTGAGGTAACATGTTATATCCTACCATTATAGAACTTATATTTCTAGTTCACTTGAACATACAATCTTGCTCAGGAGGGATTTAATATTTTGTGGTTTAGCCTCATGGCTTATCTTGTGTCTTAGCAATATTAGGAGGGGTCGTAAATCATGCTTGCATATGATAGGGCGCAATCTAAGATATAGGTTGGAGTGGGTCTTAAATGCCACCCTTTCTTGGTGAGAATTAACAGGAAACTTCAAAATATTTGGGGTAGGGACTTGTCTTATATTTTGTTACAAAAGTTCCAACCAAACATATCCACTTCAAGTCCTAAGAGGGAATCATCCCAAGACTCTGTATTCCCTAAATATTCACACTAGTTTGCAAATCATCCCATTACCTATACTGCAAATAAAGACCTCAAGTTTTTCTAAGGATATCTCTTGAAATCATCTTCTACCCTCATTAACATAGCCTAGGAATCCCATCTAGGAAATCCCCCTCAAGTTCGAGAAGAGACAACCATAAATGTAGAGAGGTAGTTATCAAGGTGGTAGTGGGTAACACCTCTAGATTTCAATTTGTTGATGTTTCTCTAAGTTGCGGCATGGGGAAACATTCTACAGACATTAGCCCACATGGGTGTGGCTCATCGATTATTCTCTTGATATGATGTCACATGTTGTAAATATAGGCCATGATTTCAAATCACTCCTGGGATTACATGTGTCCCATGCTTTTGAAATGACAAAATCGTTTCTTACACAAATACCCAGTGCAAATAACACAAATACTCCATGAAGGGAAAAACAATATATTATATGATTGGTAAGATAATGATGGTTTACAATGAGAAATGATGCTTATATAAATACCCATGCAAGGGTTTCCTTGGTGATGAGATGCCACCTTTCATAAGGTGCCTCTTCATTTACCTTTTCATTTAATTATTTAATTAATTTATCAATATTATTAATATTTATTAATGCTTATTTATAATATATTTTGTTTATTACATTTCCTTTCCCTTAAGGGAATATTTGTCCTCAAATATTTATTGAAGACAAGGCTTATGTCTGATTTCTTTCTTGTAATGTCATCCCTCAAAATTTTGTGTTAGTAACTCCGACACTTGACGAAACAGAACAATATGAGTTATGAATTACCAAGAAAAAATGTCGCATCGAGTGTGATGTGGTCCATCCGAGATCTATCGTCATTGGAACTATTTGTTGATCGCTTTGTTGGATAGAAATTCCTGTTTTATGCTTAGTTTGTAGGTTTTGCGTTGTTTATTTTTTGAAATCATAACTCCTCTGTTTATGTTCATTTTGATCATGTCGTTGGTCAAAATGAATTTTATAATTTGGGTGTTGATAGGGAGTTTTTATTTTTTATTTTTTCTATTGAGGGTCTCATTTCTTCCTTCAAGATTTGCTCTAATTTATTCTCTAATAGCTTGTTATCATATTGAATATTTTTGAACTTATTTTCTTGTGAGTTTTTGTCCTCTCTTAACTTCTTAAAATGCACTAGAAATTCTTGATTACTTATTTTTAAAGAAGAATTTTCTTTATCATTTCTTGATAATTTTATCTAAAGATTTTGATTGTGATTTTTTAAATGGTAATTATTTCTGATCTTTTCTAACAACTTCTTATCAATATCTCCATGAGCTTGTTCTAGATTTCGATTACTTTTTAATTTCTTGATTTTTGTGACTAGGGTTTTGTTATGATTTCTCAACCGGACGATTTCATCCATGTTATTTGAGATTGTTTCATTGATCTTTGTTATCTCTAATCCGTGAGTGTTTTGAATGTCGTCCTTTTGTCGCTGAATCTATTTAATTTGTTGTTGGTGTCGTCCGACCTCTAATTCTTGGCATTTTAACTTCTTGTGGATCTGTGCAATTTCCTATTTTTTGTTGATGATGATTTTATTTATACGCTTTACTTCTTCTTCTAAGGCTTCATAGTTTCATAAGTTCATCATGCGTCTATATGTTGTGATTGGGGAACTCCCGCTGATAGATCATGTACAGTTATTTTATTCTTCCCATTGAAGAAGTTCATGGACTTCCATTTTACATTGACAATGAACATTTCCAATGTTTCTGGCCAGTTGGAACCCAACATAATTTCAACAAGATTGTCATCTATAGCTACAACGATGAATTGAGATGCAAAATTATAATCATTGATTTGTAATGGTAATTCATTTATTTGATCTTCGTTCCACCTGTTCTTCACTATACTTGATTCTGGAACTCGTAGTTGATTAGCAAGATCAACATTAATAAAATTTTATTTAATGGATGGAAAAATATTGATAGCAATTGGACTTTCATCAAAGATTTCACAAAATTTTAACATCGCCATATGTGTTTTCGATGGAACTTGCAAGAACCTTCCTTTTCCATCATTTAGATTTGTCTTTTCCATTTTGACCTTCACTTGGATTATCCTTTTGACTTTATTATAATATAACCCTTTTCACTCTCTTGATAGTCTCAATATATATATATATATACACACACACTTTCCACTTTTCACTTTAATTAATATTCCACACGATTCATTATTTTTATTTACTTTATTTAAAAAATGTTTTTAACTTTTTTCACCTTTAATACAATGTGTGGGGTCGAATAATGAAAAAAAAAATTATTTTTTCCCCTTAATTTAGAAAGTCTGCCTTTGATAATTAATCTGCTATAATTTAATATGGATGGATGCATATAATTTTTAAAGGGTCACAACCTTTACTTGATTGCTTTGATTGCTAAAAAAACTTTGATGCAACCCACTATAACTTAGACCACACAACAATTATAATGCATGCCATGATAACAAGGCACTAAAAAGTAAAAGTGGTGTTACATTAGCACACAATGGTCCCACTAATTGATCTTCGAGGTGTCACGTTCAACTCGATATCACACAAAAATGATATTTTTATAGATTATGGCGACAACAGTGGCGAAGAGAGGTTTTTCTTCTTGTGTTGTATTCCGACGATGGTATCTTTTGCCACAAATTCTGTGACTAGACGTGATTTTCATAAACTGCAATTGGTAGCAGAGTAATTTTTCTTTGATAAAATTCTGAATTTTAAATGGCAAAGGGCCTATGATGGTCAAAGACCCAAAAGCAGGGAACCTATGATAGAATGAGTGTGACCAATAGTCGATTCATACAAGGTATGATTTTTTTTACCAACGCACGGACCAGAGTAAATTCCCAAGAAGGGGCTCTAATACTATTAAAATGAGAAAATCATTTCTTACACAAATACCTAGTGAAAATACACAGATACTCCATGAAAGGAAAAATATATTATATGATTGATACGATACTTATGATTTACAATGATAAATGATGCTTGTATAAATACCCATGCAAGGGTTGCCTTGGTGATGACACCACCTTTCATAAGGTGCCTCTTCATTTACCTTTTCATTTAATTATTTAGTTAATTTATCAATATTATTAATATTTATTAATGCTTATTTATTAAATATTTTGTTCATTACATCTTGTGGGATCTTTCGACCCCATGTGACGTGAGTAATGACCAGTACTTAGTTGTCGATTTCCCTAGTATAAAAAAACATTCTACAGACATTCTCCTAGAGGGGTCATACAAATTGACCAATGGATAGTGGAGGATAGCCCTGACATAGCCTTTATTAGCCATGAGAAGTGACTAAGAGTGAATAAGGCTCAAGGTGTTTAGCCTTAATTATTCATGAGAAGTGGCTAAGAGTGAACAAAGATAGAGGTCACATTGCGCACTCTAAGAAGGAGTGTTTTGTGAAATTTCACACCGAATCAAATTTCACACTAAAAATATATCACAAACGTTTACAAACATTAACACACTATGATTCCAACTGTAACAATATAAAACATACACAAACTCCATTGGTACAAAATGAGAAATCAGTAACTAAGAAAATGACTAAAGTTCACATATAAATGATTATTTTTGAGTGGGTGACTAATAATGGTTAATTTCCTCTTATGATGGTGGATCATGACTAAGCCCAACCCAACTCTAATGAGTCTAGTTCCACAAGATGAAGCATTGCAACAATAACAAAGTCCATTGGCTAATGCATGTGATAAAACAAGCACTATAGCCTACAAAAAGCATAGAATAAAAAGCTTGTTAATGAATTTTTTTGTATTTTGCTCCAACATAAGAGAAAACTAGCAAATATACTCACTTGGGAATTAATATTTCTCCATGCCAATTCTAATATAGAAGTTCCTAAGATCAACCAAATAAGAGTGTAATAACACAACAACAAATTTATCAATTGTAACACCTTTCCTTGGACAACAATTTTTTTGTTTTTCTAATTAATTCAGTTCTTCTAGAGTGCAAGTTCTTCTATGACATAAGGTTTATTCTTCTAGAGAGAGAGGGGTGTGCCATTATTCCTTAGTTGTAACCCTATCTCCCTTAGGTATCAATACTTCCACATTTTTTACCACATACGATGGTAACATCTAGGTCATGAATTTATTTTAGATATCCATATATTATTGTGTGAAGGATCATCTGAATGATATACTCCTCCTTGGATTTTTATCGACATATAACTCCATCATATGGAGCATGATACATACTCTTAAGTCAAATCCCTATATACATTACAATACCTTACAAAAATAAATTCCAACTCCTTGTAAAACATATTTATGTTTCAACGCTAAATACATTTATATAAAACATATTTAATAAAATTTGGTTTTTTACCTTTTCAATCACATGTAAATTACATTACCCATGAGCCCATCCTAATGGAATTTTTGGTCCGTTTAAATATTTTGAAATTCGTAAGGTGCTATGCATTTAAATTTGAATATTGAATTTTACGAAAGGCATCAGGAGTTTGCTCATTTGCTCCACTCATTTCGATTTTCACAAGATATTAGATCACCTACAATAATTTTATAGTGGAAAATTTTTCTCAACCAGTACAGCTGCAACTGCATAGAGAGGACATGAGAACTAAGCATCTTCCTCACAGTAAGGAAAGTGTCTCAATGTATGTATTGTTTGCATCTGATGAGTTATACGAAAATACACGGCCACTAACGCAAGCCGCACATAGGCGCTTGTTGTGTCTTCGGGTTTGAGTGCCCAAACCAACCCAATTTTACTGATTGGCATTATTCTGGTTTTGGTTTGGATTAGAGGGTGTGCCCTGGGATTTTAACCCATAAACACCATTCCTCAACGACAAATGACTCCTTCACGTAGTTAAACTTGAGTCCCTATAGTCAAGTTCCAACTCTACCTACTCGCTCCTATATTTACACTATTTAGCTTAAGTTCAATCTCTTCTCTTCAGTTAGTAACGAATGACCCATACGTTTACTTTGACCACTTGTCAGCTTGTTTGGTTTTAGTCTGAATTTACAAAGAATATTTCTTAGTCTAAAAGACTTAAGAAATTACAAATGTTTTTCACCCACTAGTAATATGAAGTAAAAACCGACACAATCAACAATTCAACAGAACTATAAAAACATATAACCACACATTTAGGAAGGCTTGTGTCGACCACTCTGTCGTAAAACCTGGAACTCTTACTGGGTGAGAAATTTATGGATTCTTTGATCTTTCACTCAAGCCGTAAATGTAAACAACATTTACAAAAATAATTCTAGAGAAAATGTTGGCTAAGTAAACATGCATTCAACCCATAAACTATTTGATATATGTAACTTGTAGAGAAATAACAAAAGGTAATACAAACTTGTTGGCTCTCCAACAGATCCTTCTACGTAGCTTTGACTCTTCGAAAAAATTAACCACACAGAAGCTTGAGCTTCGACACACTTCTCTCTTCACTCTCTTCTACCCTCTAAGCTCTCTCCCACTCTCTATTGTGTCTCTGTGTCTCACAAATAATTTTACAAACTTCTTCTTCTATTTACGGGAAACCTGAAATTGCTTCTACGTGAATCTACAGACTTGCCATTAATGGCTGTAACAACTATCTACCTACAAACTTATCTTCAGAAATTAATTCGATTGGTTTACATTTCTGAAACATGGACTCTTCACTCTTGTCAGACTGACCAAAAAGATCTGAACTGATACGGACTCTGATAGAGTCAGCTAAGCTCTGATATGGATCTGCAAATAATTAATATTTCCAACCCTCCCCCTTAATTATGAGTAGATGAGGATTTTTAAAACAAAATTTACAAAATGTTTCAGAGCTTACAATTTCTCTGTGCATGACAGAGTTCACTATGCATAACTTGTCATTCCAATAAAACTATGGAGATATTGAAATGTATCCCTTTCCAATGGTTTTGTAACGATGTTTGCGAGTTGATCTTCAGACCCACAAAATTCTAAACAAATTTCTTTGTTGTTCACCAATTCTCTTATGAAATGAAACCTTGTGTCAATGTGCTTGGTTTTATTGTGAAGCACATGATTCTTTGATAATGCTATGGTTGAATCGTTGTCACAGAATATGGTTGTCGGTTCTTGCTGGTTCTGTGACAAGTCTTTCAACATTCTCTGCATCTAGATGTCTTGACATGCAACACTCGCTGCAACATACTCGGCTTCTGCTGAAGACAGAGTTACTATGGGTTTTTTGTTTGAAGCCAATGAAAAAAAACCTATACCAAGATGAAATGTGTACCCAGATGTGCTCTTCCTGTCATCTATGTTGCCTCCATTGTTACTGTCAGTGTATCGAATGAGTTTAAAATCTTATGAGGTTGAATACATAATGCCAAGGTCTATTATGCCACTTACATACCTCATAATTATTTTACCTGCTTGCCAATGAGAGTATTTTGGTGACTCCATGAATCTTGAGATCAGACTTAATCCATACATGATGTTTGGTCTTGTTGCTGTTAAATAAATAAGGTTTCCAACAAGCCTTTTGAACAATGTAGGATCTACAATTGATCCTTCATCATCCTTGCTCAATTTTAAACCTGTTATCACTAGTGTTGGGGCTGGATTGCAGTTAGACATACTAAATATTTTCAAAACTTTACTTGCATATTTAGACGGTGATATAAATATACCACTTTTAGACTGTTGAACTTCAATTCCTAGAAAAAACTTCATAAGCCCCAAATTAGTCATTTCAAATTCACTTTCCATGACTGCTTTAAATTATTCTATGCCAAAGTCATCAGTAAATATTAAATAATCTACATACAAGCAAACACTTAGCATCTTACCTTGCTCATTCACTTTGGTGTACAAAGTCGGTTCACTTTCACTTCTCTGAAATCCATTTTCAGTGAGATAGGAATCAATCTAGTTGTACCAAGCTCTAGGAGCTTACTTCAAACCATAGAGTTCCTTTTTCATCTTGTACGCTTTATGCTCTTGACCTGGAACTTCATAGCCCTGTGCTTGTTCCACATATACTTCCTCTTCTATATATCCATTCAAGAATGCTGACTTAACATCCATTTGATAAGCAGGCCATTCTTTTTGTGCAGCAATGGCCAAGACTATTCTAACTGTATCCATGAGTGCAACAGGTGCAAACATTTCATTGAAGTATATGCCGGGATACTGTGTGAACCATCTTGCTACCATTCTTTCTTTGTGCTTCTACACATTCACATCAGCATCTTTCTTGGTCTTGTAAATCCATTTGAAGCTGATTACATCTTTGTCTTTTGGTACATCTACCAGCTCCCATGTTTGATTCTTCTCAATGCATTCTATTTCTTCATCCATGGGTTGTACCCATACTTCTTCTTAGACAACTTCTTCAAATGTTAGTGGATCATATATAGGAGAAAATAATGCAAAGAGAGAGAATGAATTTGGTGTACCAACCTCTTATATTTCATGCAGACTTCTTGTCTTCACTGGTTCTGTCGATTTCGACCTCGACGAAATGCTTGATGGATTTTGTTGTCCTCTTGGTGTGCTTGTCAGCGTAGCTTGAGCTGCCACTTCTGTTAATGGTCCTTGTGCTGAACCATGTCACGGTGTCATGGGAGTTGACGATGTTGTGACCGGTTGACTTACATGTGGTGTTTGAACCACTTCCTCCGCCATGTCATCATGGTCAACATTCGACACAATCTTGACATTTGTGTCGACAGTTCCATCCCATGATTCATTCTCGACAAATTGAACATCTCGACTGATTATCACTTTCCTTGCGACATGATCATACAACTTGTATGCTTTTGTGTCTTCAGAGTAGCCAACAAAAATACATTTATGTGCCTTGTTGTCTAGCTTCTTTCTCAGCTCATCTGGAACATGAGCATATGCAACAAAACCAAAAAACTTTCAAATGAGAAACACTATGATTCATACATGTCCATGCTTCTTGAGGAACTTTGTTCTTCACATTCTTTGTCATACACCGGTTCATAATGTATACAATAGTTGTGACTGCTTCAACCCAATATTCATTTGACAAATGCTTGGCTACCATCATGTTGCACGCCATCTCCATAATGGTTATGTTCTTTCTTTCGGCAACACTGTTATGTTGAGGTGAATACCGTGCAGTGAATGGCTTTTGTATGCCATGGGTATTGCAAAAATTTTAAAATTCATTTGAAACATATTCACCTCCTGTATCGGTCCTTAAGATTTTGATGCGGTGTCCACTCTGGTTCTCCATGAGTGCCTTGAACTGCTGAAAATAACTAAATGCATCAGATTTATGTTTCATAAAATATACCCATGTTTTTCTTGAGTAGTCATCAATAAAATTAAGAAAATAATTGCAGCCATCAATGGATGATGTCTGCATTGGACCAAAAATATCATAGTGCACAATTTAAAGTGGTGTGCGTGCTCTATATGACTTTCTGGCTGGAAAAGTCTCTCTATCTTGCTTGCCAAAAATGCAGCCTTTACAAACTTTTTCTGGTCTTTCGATCAATGGAAATCATTTCACCATATTCCTTGTGTGCAGTAGCTTCAGCCCACCAAAATTCAGATGTCCAAATCTGAAATGCCAGAACCAGGATTCATCCTGAACTTCTATTTGAAATGCAGCCTGAAAATCAACGCTGTCATTTTCTTTCTTGTCAGGGTGCTCGACTACTTCTTTACTTTTTTCCTTGAATGCAGCTCCTATATTTTCCTTCCCTTTCATGTCGAGAACTATCCTTAATGGAAACAAGTGGTTGCTTGTCATTGGCACTTTTGCTATTAGCTGGTTGCTTGGACGCTTGTCTTTAATCACACAGTGATCATCTTCTATGTAGACTCTGTAGCCTTTTTGTATTAGTTGTCCAATGCTCAACAAATTATGTTTCAGACCTTCAACATGATATACATCAAGAATATACTAACTCTCCCCCTATCTGGTTACAATACCAAAAGTACCTTTTCCCAAAACAGTAACTTGGACATTGTTTCCAAGTGTAACATCAGTTTGAACTGAATTATCTAGACTGGAAAGCAAATTCAAATTACTAGTCATGTGATTGATGCAACCTGAATCTAAGTACCATATGTCATGTGGAATTTCTTGGAATGCATTGCATTCAAGTGGAGATTCATATGCCATTAACATTGCACTTGGCGGAGTCCTGGTGTTGTTCGACTATTTTGGGATTTTCCTTCCTTGGTCATATTGTTTCTTCCTGCATTCATCTGCATAATGACCAAATTTCTTACAGAAATGACATTGAATTTTTTATTTATCAAACCTTTGACCACTTGGCTGACTTGGATTTTGATTCTCTCCTCTACCAGTGACATTTGCAGGACTTCTGTCGTGTCCTCCTCTTGAATAACTTCTTTCTCTACCTCTGGAGTTGTTTCTCCCCCTGCCTCTACCACAACTTATCGATGACTGTGCTGCGAATGCAATTTCCAATGATGTATTTGTTCTGCTGATTTTGTGTTCATGATTGATGAGTGAAGCTTGCAACTCATCAATGGTAAAATGTGACATATATTTGTTTTCTTCCAAGGTCACAACCAAGGATTTAAATCTTGGGGGAAGACTTCTGAGAATTTTTTCAACAACCCTTTAGTCTTCTATCGTTTCTCCATGATATTTCAGTTGGTTTATCAAACCAACAACTCTGGTGTAGAATGTGTCTATAGTCTCTTAATCTTTCATTGACAAGGATTCAAAATCTCTTCTAAGAATCTGCAACTTGGAAGTCCTTACCTTATCCAAGCCTTGATATGTGGTCTCCAATGTGTCCCATGCCTACTTAGCGTTAATTGTTGTTGCTAATTTTGGAGTATGCTTTCATGCATGGCTTGATGTATGTAGAACATAGCTTTTTCATCTTTCTTCCTATGTTCACTCAAGACATCTTTCTCATCTTGTGTGAGATTGTTATATGTTGTTTGATCTGCTGAATTCTGCATAACCATGTTGGACTATCTCCGAGACATCTTGACCTTTGAACAAAGCCTTTATTGTTAGAAACCAATATTCATAATTTTTTCTTGTAAAAATTGGAGTTTGCAATGAACCAAAAGTGGAAGCCATTTTTAATTTTTAACTTTCTTTAGAAAATTACTTTTCCACTTTTAAGACAAGATTTCTTTCCTAAACTTGATAGGAGTTAGCAAAAATCGAGCCAACAAACTTGAGTTACTGCTCAATTATAAAATTTTCACGCCAACTTCTTTTTCTTTTCACTTGTCGGGTGAAACTTGTCTAACTCCGACTAGACAAGTCTACCAATATGGTCGGACTTACGCACCCGACTCTTTTACCTCTACAAGTTCTTACTTGTTGGTTCTACGGACACACTTCACTTCGACAACTTGTCGGTTTACCGACAGGTTTTACTTCGACAACTTGTCGGTTTTACAACTTAGAGAAAACTTAACCGATAGGTTTTACTTGGACCACTTGTCGCGTGGTTTGGTTTTAGTAAGAATTTACAAAGAATATTTCTTAGTCTAAAAGACTTAAGAAATTACAAATGTTTTTCACCCACCAGTAATATGAAGTAAAAATCGACACAATCAACAATTCAACAGAACTATAAAAACATTTAACCAATCATTTAGGAAGACTTGTGTCAACCACTAAACCTCGACTAGGTGAGAAATTTATGGATTCTTTGATCTTTCACTCAAGCTGTAAATGTAAACAACATTTACACAAATAATTCTAGAGAAAATGTCGGCTAAGTAAACATGCATTCCAACCATAAACTATTTGATATATATAACTTCTAGAGAAATAAAAAAAGGTAATACAAACTTGTGGGCTCTCCTATAAATCCTTCTACAGAGCTTAGACTCTTCGACAGAATCAACCACACAAAATCCTGAGCTTCGACACACTTCTCTCTTCACTCTCTGCTACCCTCCGAACTCTCTCTGGCTCTTTATTGTGTCTCTGTGTCTCACCAAATGATTTTACAAACTTATTCTTCTATTTATAGGAAACCTGAATTCCTTCTACGTGAATCTACAGGCTTGCCATTAATGGCGGTAACAACTATCTACCTACAAACTTAGCTTCAGAAATTAATTCTATTGGTTTACATTGCCGAAACTTGGACTCTTCAACCGACAAGATCTGAACTATACACCGAGTTGGTGGATACGGATCTGCAAATCTTTGTTTTGTGCATATTGCCACAAGATTTTAAGTTCAATGCCCTTGTAAATTTTCACAGGCTATGTATAGGGATGGAGCCCAAAAGCTTCCTAACATACATGAGTTTCTTAATAAGACATTTACTGCAATTAATGGCAGAGAAATCTACAAGGAGAAAAGAGATGAGGCAAACTTGAAGAGGAGGTAGGCATATTCAAGGCATGGTGTATGCTTCTAGTCATAGTGTATGATTCTAGTTTAATTGTTCTTATTTGAAATTTAGGTTAAAAATTTCAAAAAAGTTAAAATTATAAATATTATTTTAAAATTAAAAGAATTACTAAAATTTGAGATTGCACAATTTTGATAACAACAAAACATTGCAATTTGATAAAAAAAATTATATAGTCAAATTTTGGAAAAAAAATTCATGATAGAATTGTTAGCCAAAACCGAGCCAACTAAACTTGAGTTTAATGCTCATTTAATATTAAAATTAAATATTTTCACGTCGACCTATTTTTCTTTTTTTTTCACTTGTCAGGTGAAACTTGTCTATCTCCCGACTAGACAAGTCTATCAACTTTGGTCGGACTTTCGGCCCGACTGAATTTACTTCGACAAGTTCTTACTTGTCGGTTCTACCGACTGATTATTACCTCGACCACTTGTCACCTCCAATTCAGCTGAACTCTTCGACCTCTTCAGTCAGCTTACCTCTTCGACCTCTCAAGTCGACTAACCCAACCGACCTTGTCGGTTCACTTTCGTTGAAATCTACAGAGTATTTTTCTTAGTCTAAGAGACTTAAGAAATTACAAATGCTTTTCACCTATGAGTAAGATGAAGTAAAATGGATACATCAACAAATCCAAATAACTTGTAAAAACATATGCCCAAATATGTAGGAAGACTTGAGTCGACCAATGTGCCATAAAACTTAGAACTTTCATGGAGTGAGAAATTTATGGGTTCTTGATATTTCACTTAACTGGTAAATGTAAAAGACATTTACACAAGTAAATCTGGAAATAATGTGCAGCCAAATAAACATGCATTCAACCATAAACTATTTCATATATATAACTATGTGGAAATAACAAAGATATTACAAACTTGTCTGTCTAGACTTGTCGGCTCACCGACTGATCCTTTTAGAGAGCTTCGGCCCTTCAACTAAATCACTTACACAGAAGCTTGAGCTTCAAATTCTCTTTTCTCACCCTGGAGTTCTCTCGTGAGTTTTGTTGTCTAGTGACTAGTGACTAACTTAATTTATAATTTTCTTCTTCTATTTATAGGAAACCTGAAAATTGCTTCTACATGAGTCGACTGACTCTCCATTAAAGACTGTAATAACTATCTACCTAACAACTTAACTTCAGAAATAAATTTGACTGGTTTACATTGCCGAATCATGGACTCTTTCCTCTTGTCAGACTGGCTGACAAGATCTTGACTGATACAGACTGTGACAGAGTCGGATGAGAGTCAGGTACGGATCTGCGAGTGATTAATATTTCCAACACTCCCCCTTAATTATGAGCAGATGGGGATTTTTAAAACAAAAAATTTCAAAATGTTTCAGAGCTTAGACATGCTCTGTTTATGACAGAGTTCACTATGGAGAACTTGTCATTCCAAGATAACTACATAGATATTGGAAAGTATCCTTTGCCAATGGTTTTGTAAAGATGTCTGCAAGTTGATCTTCATACCTGCAAAATTCCAAACAAATTTCTTTGTTGTTCACCAACTCTCTTATGAAATGAAACCTTGTGTTGATGTGCTTGGTTCTCTTGTTAAACACATGATTCTTTGATAATGCTATGGCTGAATTTTTGTCACAGAAGATGGTTGTCGGTTCTTGATGGTTCTGTGACAAGTCTTTTAACACTCTCCTCATCCAGACAGCTTGACATGCAGCACTTGTTGCTGCAACATACTCTGCTTCAGCTGAAGACAAAGTTACTATGGGATGATTCTTTGAAGCCCATGAAACAACACCTGTACCAAAATGAAATGTATACCCAGATGTGTTTTTCCTGTCATCTATGCTGCCTCCATTGTCACTGTCAGTGTAACCAATGAGTTTAACATTTTTTGAGGTTGAATACATAATGCCAAGGTCTTTTGTGCCACTTACATACCTCAGAATTATTTTACCTGCTTGCCAATGTGAGTCTTTTGGTGACTCCATGAACCTTGAGATTAGAATTACTCCATACATAATGTCTGGTCTTGTCGCTGTCAAATACATAAGGCTTCCAATAAGCCTTTTGAATAGCGTAGGATCTACAGTCGATCCTTCATCATCCTTGATCAATTTTAAACCTGTTATTACTGGTGTTGGGGTTGTCTTGCAATTAGACATGTTAAATATTTTTAAAACTTCACTTGCATACTCTGTCTGTGATATAAAAATACCACTTACAGACTGCTGAACATCAATGCCCAGAAAAAAATTCATAAGCCCCAGATCAATCATTTCAAATTCACTTTCCATGACTGCTTTAAAATATACTATGCCAAAATCACCAATAAATATTAAATCATCTACATACAAGCAAACAATTAACATCTTACCTTGCTCATTCACTTTGGTGTACAATGTCAGCTCATTTTCACTTCTGTGAAATCCATTTTCAGTGAGATAGGAATCAATCCGACTGTACCAAGCTCTAGGAACTTGCTTTAAACCATATAGTGCCTTTTTCATCCTGTACACTTTATGCTCTTGACCTGGAACTTCATAACCTTGTGGTTGTTCCACATATACTTCCTCTTCTAGATATCCATTTAAGAATGCCGACTTGACATCCATTTGATAAACAGGCCATTTGTTTTGTGTAGCAATGGCCAAGACTATTTTGATTGCACCCATGTGTGAAACATGTGCAAACGTTTCATTGAAGTCTATGTCGGGTTGCTGTGTGAACCCTTTTTCTACCATTCTTGCTTTGTGCTTATGCACATTCCCATCAGCATCTTGCTTTGTCTTGTAAATCCATTTGACACTGATTACATCTTTGTCTTTTGGTACATCAACCAGTTCCCATGTCTGGTTCTTCTCAATGCATTCTATTTCTTCATCCATGGCTTGTGCCCATACTTCTTCTTCAACAACTTCTTCAACTGTTAGTGGATCATATATAGGAGAAAATAATACAAAGAGAGAGAAAGAATTTGGTGTACCAGCTTCATATATCTCTCGCAGACTTCTTGTCTTCACCAGTTCTATCGATGTCGACCTTGATGAAATGCTTGATGGAGTCTGATGTCCTCTTGGTGTACTTGTCGGTGTAGCTTGAGCTGCTACTTGTGTCAATGGTCCTTGTTCTGAACCATGTCATGGTGTCATGGGATTCGACGGTGCTGCGACCGGTTGACTTACATGTGGTGTTTGGACCACTTCCTCTTCCATATCATCATTGTCGACATTCAACACAATCTTGACATTTATGTCGACAGTTCCATCCCATGATTCATTCTCGACAAATTGAACATCTCAACTAATTATCACTTTCCTTGTGACAGGATCATATAGATTGTATGCTTTTGTGTCTTCTGAATATCCGACAAAAATACATTTTTGTCCCTTCTTGTCTAGCTTCCTTCTCAGCTCATCTGGAACATGAGCATATGCAACACAACCAAAAAATTTTAAATGAAAAACACTATGATTCATACCTATCCATGCTTATTGGGGAACTTTTTTCTTCACACTCTTTTTCGGACACCGGTTCATAATGTATATGGCAGTTGCGACTGCTTCACCCCAATACTCATTTGGCAAATGCTTGGCTACCAACATGCTGCGTGCCATCTCCATGATGGTTATGTTCTTTCTTTCGGAAATACCATTATGTTGAGGTGTATACCGTGTAGTGAATTGTTTTTGTATGCCATGGGTCTTGCAAAAATTTAAAAATTCATTTGAAACATATTCACCTCCTCTGTCGATCCTTAAGATCTTGATGCGATGTCCACTCTGGTTCTCCACGACTGCCTTGAACTACTAAAAATAACTGAATACATCAGATTTATGTTTCAAAAAATATACCCATGTTTTTCTTGAGTAGTCATCAATAAAAGTTAGAAAATACTTCCAGCCACCAATGGATGATGTCTGCATTGGACCACAAATGTTAGAGTGCACAATTTCAAGTGGTGTGTGTGCTCTATAAGACTTTCCGACTGGAAAAGTCTCTCTTTGCTGCTTGCCAAAAATGCAACCTTCACAAAACCTCTCTGGTCTGTCGTTCAATGGTAATCCGTTCACCATATTCTTTGTGGTAATCCGTTCACCATATTCTTTGTGTGCAGTGGCTTCAGCCCACCAAAATTCAAATGTCCAAATCTGAAATGCCACAACCATAATTCATCCTGAACTTCTTTCTGAAATGCAGCTTGCAAATTAGCGCTGCCATTTTCTTTCTTGTCGAGGTGCTCAACTGTTTCTTCACTTTCTACCTTGAATTCAGCTCTTGTGTTTGTCTTCCCTTTCATGTTGGCAACTATCCTCAATGGAAACAAGCAATTGCTTTTCATTGGAACTTTTGCTATCAGCTGGTCACTTGGATGTTTGTCTTTGATCACACAATGATCATCTTCCATGTAGACTCTATAGCCTTTTTGTATCAACTGTCCAATGCTTAACAGATTATGTTTCAGACCTTCGACATGATAGACATCAGGGATATACTTACTCTCCCCCTATTTGGTCAGAATATCAACAGTGCATTTTCCTAAGACAGTAACTTGGACATTGTTTCCAAGTGTAACATCAGTTTTAACTGAATTATCTAGACTGGAAAACAAATTTAAATTACCAATCATGTGATTGCTGCAGCCTGAATTGAAGTACCATATGTCATGTGGACTTTCTTGAATAGGATTGCATTCCAGTGGAGATGTCGATGCCATTAACATTGCACTTGTCGAAGTGCTGGTGCTAGTCGACTGACTTGGACTTTGCCTTCCTTGGTCATATTGTTTCTTCCTGCATTCATATGCATAATGACCAAACTTCTTACAATAATGACATTGGATTTTTTATTTATCAAGCATATGGCCACTTGGATAACTTGGTTTTTTATTATCTCCTCTACCACTAACATTTACAGGACTTTTTCCTCGTCCTCCTCTTGAAGAATGGAAGAGTAAGGAAGATGAAAAAAGAACTTAACGTAGGAAATGTATATTTAATAAATGTAGGAGATGAATTACATAATAGGTGCCTCGGTAATTTATACCGTCAATGGGGAAGAAAGTGAATTTTCAAGTCACCTCTTAGTTAATTTACATTAATTAACCTAGCTTAATAATAGAATTTCATTTTTGTTACATTGCCTTTCCCTTAAGGAAGCTTTGTCTTCAAAGCTTATTTGACAGCAATGACTACGTGAACTGTCGCAACGTCTTTGATGTGGATATCTGTATGGGTTGTTACTGGCAGGATTTGTCCCTGGTTCTATTTCGATTATGTGTTCAGTTTTTCTATTGTTGGGAGTGCCATAGGTAACTCTTGAAACACCTTGCGATGTTTTTCGAATTAGCTCTTATGTCTCTAGTTGTTTGTCCATATCTCCTTCACTTGTTAGAATCTCCATTTCTTGACATTGACATATGTATGTTGGTGTATCTTTTCAACGTAGCTTTTCCATCTAATGTGATGAAACCAATTGTGTTGGAGGTGGTTGGTACCCATATAATTTGTGTGTTTTCCTGAATGCATGGAATTCAATAAAATGTCTTGGTGATTTGCAGAGTGTTAGATTTTTATCATACAAGCTAGCATTATGATCTTAGGATCTTTAACTGAGATAATAACATGCACAGTAATAAAACACAAGAGACAAGAGACACAAATAATTTTCCTCAGGGAAACCATAAAGGAGAAAACCCCGCAACTTCCTCAGATATAGAATCAACACCAAAAGTAAAACCCGAAAACATAAAGATGATCTCTTGACAGCATCAATCTCTCTCTTGTCCCAGTAACTTCTCCTCTCACTCATGCGCTCCAATGAATGAGTGTGTGTGTGATAAATAGAGAGGCTCACTCTCTATTTATATTCTTTTGTTCACTTAAAACCCACTCCAACATGTCGGCCTCACTTAACAATTACTTACTAGAGCCGACATCTCTAGGAGTGTCTAATAAACCTAGTGCCCCACAACTTGTGGGGAATTTGCATCCTCCGACCAATAGGAGGGTAACACAATGGTGGGGACTATTGCCCTGACTTACAATGACTCACCTAGGGTCGAATTCACTAGGATAGTCTAATAACCCTAGGGCCCCACAACTATGGGGACTTTAACCCTTGACCAATAGGAGGGTTACCCACAATTACTTGACATGACTTTCACATTATAGAAACTTCCCGATCAGAACATCGGGGCATGACATGACTCAAGTACATCCCAGAATAAACATCGGGTTACAATAGATAGGAAATACAAGTGAATACATTCCGAAGTTACAATTACATCAACACAGAGTATGTACCCAAGGTTTGTAACCATTGTATTCCTAATACTACGATGATTCCTCCCAGTGGTACCGCAAGGAAATTTGACTCTAAGTTATATTCTTGCATTTGTAACTTAATCTTGTGACATTTCCCCAAATTGTCAATCTTCTTGCCATCTGCTACCATAACCTTCATGTTAGGTACTGGACAAATAAATAGGTTAAATACTTTAGCAAGGTTGACATTAACGAAGTTATGGATGCTGCCAGAGTCGATGAGAACTGTGACGTTATTATTTTTTATATGTCCTTTAATCTTCAATGTTTGTGGTTGGGAGATTCTAGTAATAATGGCTATTGAGATTTGTGGGGAGTCATCCTCAATTCCTGGGTGGTAGTCTTGTTGGCTAGTCGCATCGTTCTCAATTAGTTCATTGACTTCTAGCTCTGCTTCACAAGCATATAATTTCTTTTGTAAGCATCTGTGCTCAGGATCCCATTTGTCTCCACAGAACTTACATTTTCCTTCTTTTATTCTCTGGGCCTCTAAACTGGGCTTTGTTCCTTCCCTAAGTTGAGGCAGTGTATACCTTGGATTTCCTATGTATCCTGATTGGAGGGGGTTCTTTTTGGACTCTTCTTGGTCGACATTTGAATGAATGGATTTGCTTTCAATAATCCTAGCTTTACATTGTGCTTCTTCCATGGTAGAGATGTTGTGTAACTCTAGTTCATCACGGATGTGTTGTTTTAGAACGTGTATGTAGGTCTGTAGTTGTTGGTCATCGGATAACTCTGGGACTCGAGTTGACAGCACTTCCCATTCACAGGTGTACTCATTGACACTGTTTTTTTGTTGTAACCTTGTGATTTTGGCAAAGAAGCCTTTTTCTTCAACGCCTTGGAATCTTTTGATGAGGTCGTTCCTGAAGCTAACCCAGTTGTAAGAACATATTCTTGCATTATTCTTCCACCATAAGTACCAGTTGTAAGCATTTCCTTCTAGATGCATGGAGGCATATTTAATTTCTCGCCGTCGTAATGGATGTTGTGGATGTATAGGTATTCCTCGGCTTTGTTAATCCATGCTATGCACTGCAGCTCATCCCCGTCATATTTGGGTAACTCAACTTTCACCCGTATTTGATGTCCTTGTGTATATGAGTTTGAGGACGACATGTTGAATAGAGGGTCTGGCTGCTCCGGTGTTCTGGGAGAGTTTGGTTGCGGGTCATTGACCATTTTTAATCTGTCCAAGATTGCAGTTAAAACTGCCTGGTTTTTCTTTTGGTATTCCTATAGAGTGAGGAAACTATTCTCAATTTGTGACGTAAATTGTGTCCAATATGATGTCAAATTTTCACTCGTCTGTTTGATTTTTGTGTGGATTTCCTTGTAGTTCTTGTTAATTTTCTCATTGATTTGATTGAAATGAGCGTCCATTGATCTAGTGATTGCTGAAATTTTCTCGGCGCTAAACGTGGATTTATTTTTATTCAATGTACGATGCCAGCTCGCCACGATTTTTTTTAATTAATTATAATTATTATTATTATTATAATATAGTTTTTTTATTAATAATAATATTAATAAATTTTATTAATATTAGAATCCTTGTTAGTTCAAATATTTGACCGTGCTTATCGATGGATGAAGCATTGTGGAGGGGGGAAATGGAGTAGTAGTGGAAGGGTGGAACGACGACGTGAAGGTGGGAAGAAGTGGGGATGGAGGATGGAACAGTCGGGTGGAGAGTAGCGGACAGGGTGGGAGCGGTGTGAAGTGGGAAGACCGGTGAAGTGGAAGCAGTGTGAAGTGCGAGCATTGGTGGCCAAGTGGCAAGGAAGGAAATGGAGGTGGCAGTGTTGCAGATTAGGGATGGAAGGAAGGGAAAGTGGATGGTAGGAGGGTGAGTGGAGCAGGCGACGTGGAAGGCGTGGGAGGAAGGTGGGGGAAGGAGCTGGCGGAGAGGGGTGGAAGGAGGTGAAGGGTGGAGAATGGTGCACGACGAAGGGTAGCGAAGAGGAGACGCAAATGGAGCAGCAATGAGAGAGGGTAAATGGAGGGTGAGGAAGGACCCGAGGACAAAATGTTGGCAGGGGTAAGGCACGGGAGGGTGGATGCAGCAGCAGGGAGTGGGTGTGGGTGGAAAACAACGGGGAAGGAGAATGAGTGGGAAAAAGTAGGTGCAGCAGAGGGAGAGGAACAAAGACGGCAGCGTGGAGCAATGAGGAAGTGACAGAGTGATGATCGGTGGTGGGTGGTGCCGAGAGCCGAAAGGCTCTGATACCAATGGAATAGTAAGGAAGATGGAAAGAAGATCGTAATGTAGGAAATGTATATTTAATAAATGTAGGAGATGAATTACATAATAGGTGCCCTGGTAATCTATACCGTAAATGGGGAACATAAGTGACTTTTAAAGTCACCTCTTAGTTAATTTACATTAATTAACCTAGCTTAATAATTAAATTTGGTTTTTGTTACAAAGAAATTCTTCCTCTGCCTCTAAAGTTGTTTCTCCCCCTGTCTCTACCACGGCTTATGGATGACTATGCTACAAATGCACCTTCCAATGATGTTTTTGTTCTGCTGAGTCTGTGTTCATGATTGATGAGTGAAGCTTGTAGCTCATCAATGGTAAATGTCGACATGTATGTGTGTTCTTCTAAGGTCACAACCAAGTTTTCAAATATTGAGGGAAGACTTCTGAGAATTTTTTCAGCAACCCTTTGGTATTATATGGCTTCTCCATGAGATTTCAGTTGGTTTATCAACCCAACAAATACGGTGTAGAATGAGTCTACATTATCTGAATCTTTCATGGATAGAGATTCAAAATCTCTTCTCAGAATTTGAAGCTTGGATGTCCTTGCCTTATCCAAACCTTGATAGGAAGTCTCCAATGTATCCCATTCCTGCTTAGCATTAGTTTTTGCTGCTACTCTTGGGAGTATGCTTTCATGCATAGCTTGATGTATGTAAAATAGAGCCTTTCCATCTTTCTTCCTCTGTTCTCTCAACACATCTTTCTTATCCTGTGTGATATTTTTATATGCTGTCATGTCTACTGGTTCTACATAGGCATGTTGGACTATCTCCCAGACATCTTGACCTCTGAATAAAGCCTTCAATGTTAAAGACCAATATTCATAATTCTTTCCTATAAAAATTGGAGTTTGCAATGAACCAAAAGTGGAAGCTGTTTTTAATTTTTAATTAACTTTCCTTAGAAAATTAATTTTCCACTTTTTAAGACAATATTTCTTTCTTAAACCTTGCTCTAATACCATTTAGCCAAAACCGAGCCAACTAAACTTGAGTTTAATGCTCATGGCCAACCCACACTATTTGAACTCTTTTTTAACACTAATCACCCGTGACCCGACCTTGTTCATTTTAATTTTTATGGAGGAAAAAACTAAGACTAATTTAATTAAACATATACAAAGAACATTCGAATCAGAAGAGCTTCCGTTTTTCTTGCGTTACGTTACAATCAATTGATAAATTGAATTTATATAAATAATAAAAAACCAACGCCAGGACCATGTGCTGGGTGAATAAACGTCATTTCCTTCCATCAAGCCGCTCGCTACTGCTGCCATGTATGCAGGCAAGTTGGGGAATTTTTGGGGGAGAACTCGTCTTCAGTAGCTTAGCTCCGGTGGAATGAGTTCCATTAGTTTCTCCCTCTCAAGGTTTGAAGAGATCTTTGAGATTCATTAAAATGTAAGCATGAGATATATTTTAATTTGATCTTTTATGTCAATAAATCCATCAAGAAACTCATAAAATATACTGAGTCTATATAAATTCTTCCAAAATTCCATGTTGAGTTCAATTCCCATGCTCTTAAGAAATATTATTTTTTTTGAAATTAATTGAAAATAGCTCCATCTGTATTAATGGCAGATTCTACTTGTCCTTGTTGATAAACTCCTCACATTCATCTAGAATACTCAATATCAAATAATAATGGCCAATTGTTAAACATTTGGTAGTAATGGGCCTGGAAAGTTCTAATATTCTTAGCATAATGTTACTGTTTGGTGAACTAATGAATAGATCTTTACCCGGTGTGATGAGAATTGCTTCATTTAAATGGGTTATTAGAAGTTTACCACCTCGAATGAGAATTGATTCATTTAAACAGGGTTATTAGAAGTTTACCACCTCTAGATGCAGGGGCATATCTTAACCATCACACCCTAGATGATCATTTGACACTTCTCACAAAGGTATCCATTTAGCTGTAAATTAGTTCTATTACAAAAAATTCAAGCATTAACACTAATTCTAATGTGTTATTGATAACAAGGCAGACAATTTTTCAAATGGTTTTTTTTCACCTCTTTAGGTTTTGAATGCTGGAGATGATCAAGTGGGTTTGGAACAATTAGAAGAATACGTTGATGATGTTACCCTCCTAAAAGCTTGTTGTTAAGTAGGATCAATGAGTGCTATGTTGGTGCTAGTGGCATGGTATACATGGGATACATGTATTATTGAAATCTTATATCACTCGAAGAATAGCAACGCTCTTCTTGGGTTTCTAGCCTTCAACTTCTGTAGCGTCTGCCTTAGACTATTTAGAAATCAAGCTCTGACTTGTAACATGATCAATTTTTAGAACTGGACGTGGAAAACAAGGCATGCATGGTCAAATGAAATTGAAACCTCGTGATCCAACTAAGCAAGATAATATATTTAAGAACTATTTTGGTTGACATGAAAATGGAAATAACACACTAAATGTTGCATTAAAGTTACATTTTCCAAGAGTGCAACTTCTTGCTAAGGAAGGAAATTGTTTCATGGCAATGGATTTCAAATATATTTCATATTTGGTTATTATAAATAGCCATGCATCATGTTGGGAGAGCAGATATGTATTTCTCTGCAAACACGAAGTTTGTAATTTATGCATTGTTGTTTGCACATGATGAAATATCTTACCTCACTTTTGGAAGTGAGATACAGAATTATATACAACCCCATTCTCTTAGAGACTTATTGCGTGTACAATCAACAATGTGTTTCATATGTGACAACTTTATCGTCTTTGTATTGTTGCACCTTTTCTTTTCTTTTTTGTTAATAATAGTTGGAGGTTCTGGAACAACTTTTTCTAGAAATCATATTGGATAAATGCTATGGATATCATTTCATAAAAGAGACCAACATTTTCTATATAAATAATAATGTTGGATAATTATTTAAATTTTTTGTTTATGTTGACTTAGTGTTGCCATGATCTCAGCCATGGAAGCATTTTCATCAAAGCCTAATAATTCAGTTTTACAATAGAAAATCTCAACTTAGCAACTGCAATTCATTAGCAAATACAACTCATAATATCTTCTTGCAATTGGAAATTTACCCCCCTCCAAAAGCAATTGTTGTCGTCGGGGACATTATCACTTCCTGGCTCTTGTTAGACATATAAACTAGCACACCCACATAGTTTGCGATTGGATCACGTCGATAGGGATTAAATGGTTAAGAGGTAGTTATGGAATGGAATACAGTTTGGAAATTTTTTTATTCCTCATATTCTTCTAGTTAAAGGGGTTCAATTGTGAGTTATCCATGCTTAGCTACATGTTATCACAGCCATTCTTTTTTTTATCCATTTATCAACTATCAGTTATTTTTTATATTCTTTTTCTTTTTATCTCACATTATTCTAGTTATCTGCCATGAACTGTTCGTTATCCATTCATCAACTATGAGTTATCCATGCATTTCTACCAATTATCCATTCATCAACTAGCTACCGGTTAGTTTTTATATTCCTTTTTTCATAATTATTTATTTCAAATTTTGAACGTCTGCTATAGAATTAATCTCAACAGTACACTTGTCTCATCCTCATCGGTGGATGAAAAAGCATACATGGTATTCCATCCCAAATCTCAAATGAAAACTTCTATCAAAATAATTACATTTATTTTCATTATTTTACCACTTGCCCTCTTGTTTGGTGAATGCATCCCATTTACTTTTACAAACTACACATTTATCATATAAGGAACTCTTCATTTAAAAATTAAGATATGGCGTTTTATATATGCAATTCCATTTATGAGAGTGCACCAGTTCTTCAATCAACACTGTTCGATCCTAATTGGCATGTTATAGAATTTGGTGGATCATTTGTTGGCGTCGTGATATTCTTAAACTGATGACCTATATCATTACACCATGAAACCTCTTTACCAGGCCCTCTGAGTCTCTGACATCCTTTGAGAATCCCATTTATTTCTAAATGTAAACTTACGCCACATGCCCCACTGATCATGATTCATGTCTAAAGCTCATTATCTTGATGAGAGTTATGGTACTTCCTGGTTGCTAAGTGTCGTCATTCTCATGAGTCTTCCCTTCTTACTGTGCATGCAAAGTAATGGTTACATGGATGGGGCATCAAGAACTGGTGTGGATACTATCACCTCATTTCCATCGCCATCTCCACTCAAGCAGGCTTGGATTTCGAGGCACCATCTATAGACTCATCGTCGAGTTGCACCCAATGATGCCCATGTGATTGTACGGTCATGAGTTCTAGAATGATTGATTGATTTTTATAGCTTTACCATATGGTTCAGATATTGGGGATCTCCCATGCATGACTAAACTAATCGTTCAAGAATCGATTGAGGTGTAGTCCTTGTTATACATTCTTTACACCACTCGAGTGCATTTACCGTGTCATCAAATATCCGTTGCATATTTTAAGACTAAGAAAATATGCCTGTGGTAAAATATCTTGTATTCCATGTTGCATGCTCCTATTCTTTTGAATCTCATCTGTATTAACATTATCTTAACACTATCCAAAGAAGGAGGAGGTGGGGAGTTGTTGTCTTCTTTAGAATTCTGTGATCGTATGAGAACCTGAGCCAATATATTTCTTACAGTCCAATAATGTTCGTGTTGCACTCGATCTCATTGACCTACAAGTTGTTGAACAACCATTTATTCTTCTCAATCATCTAATAGATTCCTCAAATGAGCAGGAACAAAACTATCAAAACCAATTTCATAATATTCATTGTTTCCCCTGTGGTCAGAGCTTCCCTTGCATTTGCTAGCATGTCGAGGGGTGGAACGAAGCCTCATAGACATGTTTGCAACCAAAGGATGGAGAAAAGACCAAAAATTTTGTGACAAGTATAACCAGGGAAGAGTAGGATAGAGCCAAACCACCCAAAAATCAAAGCAGGGGAGTCGAATAACGTTTCTAAACTTGACCAAGCCCAAAGAAGGATTCTCTCCAACCCACTGTAGAAAAGTATAGTCTGGATGCCAAGCATTAAAAACCAAGAAATGGAAACATTTCTTACTAAAATTCTTGATATAATATGCCCTTATAGTCATAAAACAGCTACAGGGAGCCATGATTAGAGTTGTACCTCCACTCAAACTACACAGAGCAATGCTGATGAGTAACATTAAAATCTCAGCCATTGGGAAATAAAACTATTTAATGGTCATGGCGTGTAAGCCGAACTAAAAACACGTGGTTGATGGAACAATGGGGCTGCGTTCCCATGGACACATGGCATGTGATCTCCGAGCACCCACATCCACATAGTTTTTGACAAAAGTTATTTTAAATGCATTTATTCAGTTATTTTTCTTATTTAATCCAAGACTCGACTCAACCATACTATGTCAAAGGAGGGGAGATATTTTTTTCTTGAAATAGGGGTCATTGGCACTTTCAAATTTAGGGAGATATCCAAGAAGAGAATTTTCAACTTTCTGAGCTTAGATGAAGTGACAATCATGGAAAACAATTGTGGCTTGTAAATTAATGGAGGACAAGAAATTAACGATTTTTAGTGATCATGACTCAAAATACATGCACATGCCGAAACTTTGGAAAATGGCCGAAAAGGTTCAATGGTGACCATTTTCATGAAATGAAACATGGACATCACCAACATCACGAGCATAACCCAATGGTATAACAATAATGACATGATTATGATTACAGTGAGAAACAACTAACTCCATGGCACAACTCAACATGACACATGATGACACATAAGACGAAACTTGACAAGTGTGTCGAAGGGGGCATACATAAGAAAAAATAATTAAACAAGGCATGGACACAACGAGAACATTGCCCTGGGTACAAAAGTACAGACAAAATGACCTTGTGACAAATTTTAATAGGTTCTCATTTGGCTACCCATTTTCATACTAGTGATTAATAATGTTCCTCAGCAAATTGTAATTACAAATTAAAACTCGACAATAAAAAAAAATATTTGAAGCAAATCCTATTGAAGAAGAGACAATTATCCATTGTTTGAACAATGGAAAATTGCAATTTTGACAATAAAATTTTAAAATTTTGTAAATTTTAACATTGCAGATGGATTCAGAGAACCTCTCTGAATCCATTTGTAGTGTTAAAATTTATGAAATTGTAATAAAATTATTACAAGTTCATAAATTTTAAGAATGGAGATCTTATATAATTATTAACTTAGGTTGTCTAGCAATATTTTGTATCTCATGACTAAAATAGTCATATTTTTTTTTATCCCATGACTAAATTAGTCATTTATTTTAGTCATTTTTAGTTGTGATCACTTAAAATTGCTCAAATTTGGTCACATTTCACTTAAAAACACTATGGTGGTCAACTCTTTTGGTGGTTTAGTCTTTTATTTCACTTGGTGGCCACTTGTTTTAGTCACCTGGTCATTTATCACCCATTTTTCTACTAGTGTTATCTAATTGTATCTCCTCGGTCTAAGAATAGTAAAGGACGGCAGAATTTTGGAAATGTAACTCCCAATGCGAATCTATGACATCTTATGACAACTTATGACATTTTGCAGGTCACTATGACAACTTATGACACCTTATGACATGTTGTTGGCCTTAAATTTAGACAAGGAGGACACTAGAGGCTAGAATGGGCCCACATGAGGATGTAACTCCTCCAAAATCAAGCTAATACTATCAAATTCAAATTTTTAAGATGGATGGAGTTATTATTTGGTGAAATAACATTAGAGAGGAAGTAAATGGGTCCCAAGGTGTCATTCTATCATAAAAATAACATTTATTGATATTTTATTAAATATTTGTGAGAGAAATCTAGAATTAGGGGGGAATGCTCCATAAAGATTTATAAAAAGGGTGAAAAAATAAGTGAAGGAGATTTTGGTCGTTTGAATTTTGGTATTGGAGAGCCATTGATATTCTCAATCTTGGGAGATGTACCCCTTCCTACAGAACTAGTTTCGGTGGTGAAATATTCCACCCTAATTAGCAAGAGAGGAGAAATCAATCAGATTTCTCAATTGTGCTTCATGTGAATGAGAGGTAAGGAGGAATCACTCAGATTTATCAAGTGAAATCCGATGGATTCATGTAGATATATTTTTCTATTGTTGGTTCAAATTCATCTACGGGTGTTTGTAATTTCAAGTTATAGCAGCAGGGGTTTATGATGTTTTCCAAGCGTTTTGGTGTTGGAGTTTGTTAGGTTAAATAATCCTCCATTTGGATAAATCAGCCTAATTTACCACTTATCCTAAGTTCTTAACACAAATATATGACTGCATGATCAACTGGATCATCCTCCTTCAATCAAGGATCCTAACTCGGTCTTCTCCTTCAATTGGGGAGCCTAACTGAGTCTCCTCCTTCAATCTAGGAGAAAATCTAGGTTGATCTACATGACATTGGCACCCCAAATCAGTTAACGGATGGTTGTTTCACCTACTTTCAGTTAAACTGGAGTTGCAAATGCACCTTCCTCATTATTTTTCCTATTTTTGGTAAATTTCAATTAACTGGAGTGATTAAAGGCACCTCCACTTACTTGTGGTGACTCGGTTCAGTGCAGTTCGGTTGATCTCACCTAACTGAAGTTAGATATGCGACCTCACCTACTGATTGACATGCAGTTGAGTTCTATTCAGTTAGACTTAGTCTAAACTGCCTCAGATTCAATTAGATTCAATTAAGGTTGTGTTAAGTGGTTAACGGATGTGTCGAGTGGTGTATAATTGACATCTAAGCCACTCTCATGCACTCAATTCGAATTACCTCTCATGGATTCGAATTGTCTGGATATTAATTCCATTGTATTACATTGTAACTAATATTCAAATTAATTTTTATTAATGAAAGCAATTATACAGTTGCAACTTCTTATTGTACTGTTTCATGCCATTTCTGAGTAAAATTGATCTATGAAATCTTTTGTAAGTTTTTGTCTTGATTCTAGATTGTTGTGCCTCAATTTTATATGGTATCAGAGCATAGGTCTCAGGTTCAATTTCCCCTAGCTACGCTGGAGGGGGGGTGTTGGAGTATCGATACAATACCAGCATGGTATAACTACCACACCTCTTGGAATATAAAAAAATGTGTACTAACCGCCTGTAATGTCCCCATTCAAATAATTGCATAACAGGATAATTCCATCAATCCTACTAGCTCCCTAGGTTGGATGGATACATTTGGAATTTTAATAAGGGAGATAAATGATGTTATACATTATAATGGAATAAATATTTAATAATGGGGTTTATTAAATAAATACAAGAGAAAATTGAAGTGGCAATGGAGCATGGAGACACATGGAGATTATGGGGCCCACACAAGCTAGAATTTATGTGCCACATGGCATCCTCCTCTTGCAATTTTGAATCCATGGGAAGCCTAATGTTCTTGGATGAGTTAGAAGGTTAATACACTTGGATATATTCCTTCTAGGTCGAATTGGGAAGGAAATGTAACTTACATGGGAGAGGAAGAGTCAAATGGGAGCTTCTTGGACACTTGAGCTAGATTCCCTAACATCTATGACATATATGACACCAATGATGAAGATGCTATGAAATTTATGACATATTGCGGAACTAAAGACTGGAATATGACCATTATGACTTGTTAATTCAAAATATAGCATCCAAGAGGGCGCTCATCTGAGTTGGTGAAGCTCAATGGATCCCTACTTGAACTGGGGGAATATGGAAGGCTAGGAAAGGGAGGACACATGGAAAATCTTGAGGACGCACCCAAATTCGAATTGGCTTGAGTTTTTGGATGGATTGATAACCTTAGAAGGCTAAGTATGTTTATAAAATATAGGGATCAACCAAGAGAAGGGTTTTTGATCATTTGATAAATTTTCATTTGTGAAGAGAGAGAGCTAGTGGATGACTAGTTTCTTGCCTTATACAATTTCGAGGATGAAATATTCCCATCCAAGTTGGTGTTTGGAGAGGGAACTCATATATTTCATGGAGCTTTAATGGAATTTTTATTTTCAGGTGTAATATATAGTTCAGCTCGTGTTTCTTTCTAGTGCATCACTTTCTGTCAATCATTTCTAGTTTTTATTGCATATTCTTGCACATGGAGGGATTTCGCTTTGGGTGAGCTATTGTAATATTTGGGAGAGCTTATACTAGTCCATTTTGGATTGTAATAAGTTTAATATTATCTTTTATTCATTCTCAGAAAGTCTCAGGTCGAAATACCAAAGGGTTGTATGTAAAAGTGATTATTAATGAACAAACAATGACCATTTCCCCACTATATTGATGTATGCCATGGTAATGTTGATTATTTTGAATGGAATAGTGTCTCTCTGATATAGTTATGATTAATGGAATATAATTTATGATTATTACAAGTTTTGTGTTCAGCACTTAAGCATTTGAAGTCATTTTACTCGGTTTAATTGCATTTGGAGAAGATTTGGTGCCATTTCCCCAAGGGTCGAATTAGTGATTTTGTAGTTGTTTGGGAGAGGGTAATAATAGCCTATAAACTGAATAATGATGCATATGAGACCTTAACAATTTCCCTTAAAAATAATATTCCTATTTTCATAAATTTGAGTGGGTTTGGGAGCATTTGAGAAGCCATTTCCAACATTTACCCAAGGATAATTGGAACCCCAATTTGCTAGTAAAGACTCCTACTTTGGCCAGAATATTAAACAAGATTGAAGAATTAATTGGAGGGTCATAAATAATCCATGAAAATAATATTCAATTATTAATATCATTCATACATCTTCTTAGAATATTTGGGAGCATTTGGGTCAATTTGGAGACCTAGACATCAAAACTAGTCAAAGGTTGAAATACAGAAAAACGTGAAAAATTGGTCATTTTAATAAAATTTCGAAAAAGGGAAATTACAAGTGGTATTATAGAATGGTCTTGGAACCTGATGGTATTAACCAGGAGTCAAATAAATAATCTACTACCATTAGAACCTGAAGTTGAAGGTGTTTTTGCTGAAGAAGAAGAGGTACATTCCGCTGAAACTGTGACTAACGAGGGGAAGGGACTCTCTAATGATAAGGAGGAATATCTTAAACTCATAAAACCTCTCTTTGATGACATAAACAAGAACACGAAACAACATATTATGAAAGGATTCAAATTGTTGGTTATCCAATTGGGAAGCAAATGAGTAATAGGAGATAGAAGTAGTTCACAATCAGAAGAAAACAAGACAATGGGTGGGCATATTTTCTCAAGAACAAGACCCCATAATAGACCCCATGAATTTCATAGCACATCAAGGCCTACTGCACCTAAATTTATTATACCCAAAGAAGATCCTAACATTCCATTTAAACTTGATATAATGGCAAAAGAATGGAATAAATTAGATGAAGATTGTAATAAAAGTATACCATTTGATCAGTACTTTATTGTTGCAAACAAACTCAAAAAGAAGAAACATAATAGGTCTCTATACCAAAACAAATATTTGAATTGTGCCATTGGTAAAGTGTCCTTACTTTTGATGGTTCCTCTCAAAGATCAGCTAACATTTGGGTGCAAAAGTTAGATGTGTATTTTCAGTTGAATCCGATGGTGGAAGAAGATGCCTTAAAAATGGCCATTTGCACTCATTAAAGAAAATTTCAATTTAAAATGGGCCTTCCAAAAATAATACAAATTCCATGTCATCATGTATTAGCCAATCAAAATGCTTTAAAATTCAAAAAGGGAGCACCTCTTAAACAATTTTTTAATATAAATTTGGGGATAGGTATCATAAAGAAAACTACTTTTTTGTTCGTATTTTCTACATATCTCCCTGTGTTTTTACTCAAATTTTGATTGAGAGAGCTCGTTGGATGCGGAATTAAATTCCGCATCCAATGAGCACCCACTTGGCATACTTTTGACAGGCCCCTCTATCCCAAAAACAAGAAACACCTGAAAAACATAATGATGATGTCATCATTACATGTTTTCAGGTATTTCTTTTTTTGGGGGTAGCGGGGCCCGTCAAAAGTATGACAAGTGGGTACTCATTGGATGTGGAATTTAATTATGCATCCAATGATCTCTCCTGATCGAATTTTGAGTAAAAACACAGGGAGATATGTAGAAAATACGACCAAAAAAGTAGTTTTTTCTTTTCTTCCTCCAAAATTAATAAATATTATTTTATTATTTTAACTATTATTTTATTAATTTTCCTTAGGAGGTCCATTTTGAGTTGAAATTTCCTCTAATGTGGAAGGAGATGCCAATGAATGGTGGTTCCATGGCCTGAAAAATTTGGGTCATGATCAGGTTAAAACATATGGAGAATTTATTGATAGGGTACTATAAATATTTGAGAAAAAAGATCCATAATTTTCTTTCAAAGAACTAGCCCAATTGAAGCAAGTCGGGATGGGATCCCCACTGATTATATGATGGAATTTAAAAAATTATCAGTCAAGGTGGATGATGTGTCTATGGGAAGGTTAGTATTTCTGTTCATTGAAGGTTTGGCTGAACCCTTAAAAATTTTGGTCAAAGCCCAGAATCCCACTACATTAAATGATGCAATGAGCTTGACTAGAGATCTCCAAAATGTGCTTCCTAGAACAAGATTTACTCCCAAACCTAAATATGAATTTGAAAAGAAACCTTGGCAAAAAGATGCACCTAATAAGAAGCCTTGGAAAAGAGATTCATCTTAAAAGAATAATAAAGAAGGACTAAACATGGATGAACTTCGAAGAAAAAATTGTGCTTCACATGCTTTCAACCATGGAAACCGGGGCATAAATGTACTAAGGGAAAGGATCAATACATAGAAGTATTTTTTGATAATGATGGGTATGAAGGGGGTATGGAGGAATAAGTACAAATTTAATATCAAGAGGAGTAATATGAGACAACAATTGAAGAATAAATACAAGAATAAAATCAGCCTTCACTGGACAAAGCAAGAATGGCAGTACTTTCAACAGTGCCTCACTATAACACTACTCGATGCAAGGGTGTGGTACTAGGACAAAGAGATTCAGTGTTGGTATATGGAGGAACCACACATAACTTCATTGATGCAGATATGGTGGATAAAAGGAAGATACCAATTGAACCATTCGAAGGCTTCATAGTTGTCATTCCCGGTCACAACACAATGCAGTGCAAAACATGGGTTCCAAAGCTGCAAGTCATCGTATGTAACTATACTTTTGTTGATAGTTTTTATGTGGTTGATTTTGTTGATAATAATGTGGTTTCAGGAGTTCAATGGATATATTATATAGGGGAACATACAATAAATTATCAAATTCCTAAGATGAAATTTCAAGATTCGAAAGGTGTACTAAGGGTTGTAAGAGGGCAGCACACTTACCCAAATCAAGTAGTGGCTTGCAATAGTATGATATCTATATTGAGGCATGAGGACATAGAATGGGCTGCTGAATGTCATATCACATCTCCCAAGCCAAACATAAAGGTTTTCGAACACCCAAAGTATATAGAGAAACTATTACAAAAGTATGAAGAAGTTTTTAGAGGTCTTCCACCTAGTAAACCACCTGATAGGGAGGTTGAGCACAACATTGTTTTGGAGGAGGGTAATTAACCCATTCAAATACCACCTTATAGACATCCAAATATATTCAAATATGAATCCGATAAGGCCATCCAATAATTCTTAGAGTTGGGACTCATTAGACCAAGCTCTAGTACAAAAATTTTGCAAGAAGCACATGATTTCCCACTAGTTGGCTATCCGGGGATCTTCAAAACTTATAGACAATTAAGGAAAGATTATTTTGGAAGACACTAAAGTAATATGTTCAGAAATATGTGAATGAATGTAAGGTATGTCAGCAAAACAAATCAGAACTTACATGCCCAGCTGGTTTATTGCAACCATTGCCCATTCCGGAGCAAAAATGGGACAATATCTCAATGGATTTCATCACCGATTTGCCCAAATATTTGGGTAAGGATTTAATATATGTGGTAGTGTATAGATTGAAAAAATTTGTTCATTTCTTTGTTGCTACATCATATTTTAGTGCTGCACAAATGGCTGATATTTTTTCAAAGAAATCTTCAGATTGCATGGGCGATAGAGATAGTAGATTCACGGGTACTTTTTGGAAAGAATTTTTTAGAATGGTGGGCACTCAGTTGACTCCAAGTACAACCTATCATCCGCAAACTGATGTACAAATAGAGAGGGTGAATCAATGGTTGGAAGGGTACCTAAGAAACTATGTGAAAGAGCAACAAAAAACATGGGAAAAATGGCTTCACTTGGATGAGTTTTGCTATAACACCACTTTTCATATGTCAATAGGGATGTCTCCTTTCAAATAATTATATGGTTATTATGCACTTACCTTTGTTGAGATGATATTTTGTGTTAGTAGAGATCCAAAATATAAATATTGGGTGGAAGAGAGCCAATAAATTTTAAAGCTTTTGAAAGACAACTTGTAGGTTGCCCAAAATCAACAAAAACAATAAGCAGATAGACATAAAGAATAAATGACCTTTTAGGTTAATGATTTAGTATATTTGAGGTTGCAGCCATATAAACAAAAATCTATCAAAAATAATGGGGCAGAAAAGCTAAAACCAAGATACTATGGCCCATGCAAGGTAGTTCAAAAGATTGGGGAGGTGGCATATGAATTGGAACTTCCTGAAGGGAGTAAAATCCATAATGTATTTCATGTTTCTTGTCTCAAAAAATATCTTGGTTAGCAAATTGTCACTTTAGAAATACTTCCTTCTTTTGATGATGAACGTCAACTCACACTTATTCCGGAAAAGATTTTCAAGACAAGGGAAAGGAGATTGAGAAGCAGAACTATCAAAGAATACTTAGTACAATGGAAGGATCTACCAAGTGAAGATGCCACATGGGAAGATGAGAATATTTTTGCAGAATCCAAATCTAAAATTTCTTGAGGACAAGAAATATTGGGTGGGGAGGACTATAATGTCCTCATTCAAATAATTGCATAGTAGGACAATTCCATCAATCCTACTAATTCCCTAGGTTGGATGGATACGTTTGGAATTTTAATAAAGGAGATAATAAATGATGTTCAGACATTAGAATGGAATAAATATTTAATAATGGGGCCTATTAAATAAATACAAGAGAAAATTGAAGTGGCAATGGAGCATGGAGACACATGGAGATTATGGGGCCCACACAAGCTAGAATTTATGTGCCACATGGCGTCCTCCTCTTGCAATTTCGAATCCATGGGAAGCCTAACATTATTGGATGAGTTAGAAGGCTAATACACTTGGCCATATTCCTCATAGGTCTAATTGGGAAGGAAATGTAACTTACATGGGAGAGGACGATTCAAATGGGAGCTTCTTGGACACTTGGGCCTGATTCCCTAACATCTATGACATCTATGACACCAATGATGAAGATGCTATGAAATTTATGACATATTGCAGACCTGAAGGATGACATATGACCATTATGATATGTTAGGTCGAAATATATCATCCAAGAGGGCACTCATGTGATTTGGGGAAGCTCAATGGGTTCCTACTCAAATTGGGGGAAGATGGAAGGCTAGGAAAGGGAGGACACATGGCAAATCTTGAGCACACACCCTAATTAGAATTGGCTTGAGTTTGTGGATGGATTGGTAACCTTATAATACAAGGATATTTATAAAATATAGGGATCAACCAAGAGAATATATTTTGATCATTTGAGAAATTTTCATTTGTGAAGAGAGAGAGCTAGTGGATGACTAGTTTCCTACCTTAGCCAATTTCGAGGGTGAAAGAATCCCATCCAAGTTGGTATTTGGAGAGGCCACTCAGGTATTTCATGGATATTTAATGGATTTTTTATTTTCAAGTGTAAGATACATGGAAGCTCATGGTTCCTTCCAGTGAATCACTTTCTCTCAACCATTTCCAGTTTTTACTGCATATTCTTGCTCCTGGAGGGATTGCGCTTTAGGTGAGCTATTCTACTCTTTGGGAGAGATTCTCCTGGTCAATTTATGATTGTAATAGGTTTAATATGATATTTCTTAATTCTCAGATAGTATCAGGTATAAATACCAAAGGGTTGTATGTATAAGTGACTATTAATGAGCAAACAATGACCATTTCCCCACTATATTGATGTATGTCATGGTAATGATGATTATTTTGAATGAAAGAATGTCTCTATGATATATTTATGATGAATGGAATTTTATTTATGAGTATTACAAGTTTTATGTTCATTACTTAATAATTTTAAGTCATTTTACTCAGTTTAATTGTATTTGGAGAAGATTTGGTGCCATTTCCCCAAGGGTCGAATTAGTGATTTTGTAGTTGTTTGGGAGAGGTTCATAACAGCTTGTATAAACTGAATAATGATTCATATGGGACCTTAGAAATTTCCCTTAAACATCCTCTTCCTCTTTTCATAAATTCAAGTGTGTTTGGGAGCATTTGTGGAGCCATTTCCAACATTTACCTAGGGGGGATTAGAACCCCAATTTGCTAGTAAAGGCTCCTACTTTGGCCAGAATATTAAATAAGTTTGCAGAAGTAATTGGAGCGTCATAAATAATACCTGAAAATAATATTAAAGTATTAATATAATTCATACACCTTCTCATAATATTTGGGAGCATTTGGGTCAATTTGGAGACCTAGACATCAAAACTAGTCAAAGGTCGAAATAGGGGAAAAATGAAAAATTGGTCATTTTAATAAAATTTAGAAAAAGGGAAATTACACCACCACAATTGGTGATAGGGCCTTGTTATAGGTTTCAAATTTTCATCAACATATACAAGTTTTGGTGTAATGACAAACCTTACATGGTATGCTTCACCGAGATCATAGATGCACAATATTATCCTTCTTCAAAATTCTGAGTATTGGTGCATGCAATCATGTAGAAATTTGATGGAAGGTATAGATCAATAAGAGTGAATGGATTACTACTATAATATCATATTATTTCCAAAAAATCTAAAGTATTACTTTTATGCACACCAGCAGCAACACTACAGAGAGAAAGATCAAATTCCTCTTTATTTTCTAAAGCAATCAGTGGTAAACTATCCATAGAATTTAAAATAGAATAATCACTGGAGAATGTTTTCATAGAATGGAAGGAACTTTTTTTTTCAATAACAAAGATTTGAATGTATTCTTCTGGATCATCCATATGATAAGATGAGGTATCAAAGATCTCCTAAACTTCCGTAGCAGCAGAAGAATGAGTCACTCCAAGGAGACTTTCTTCAATTCGAATTGACTGTGTGGAAGCATTAGAGGAATTCTGGGGTCTAAAATGGGCCTCCTAAGGAAAATAATAAAATAATAGTTAAACTAATAAAATAATAATGATTAATTTTGGAGGAAGAAAGAAAAAAACTACTTTTTGTGTTTGTATTTTCGACATATCTCCCTGTGTTTTTACTCAAATTTTGATCGAGAGAGCTTGTTGGATGCGGAATTTGATTCCGCATCCAACGAGTACCCACACTGCATACTTTTGAAGGACCCCGCTACCCCAAAAACAAGAAATACCTGAAAAAACATGATGATGATGTTATCATCACATTTTTCCAGGTATTTCTTGTTTTTGGGGTAGCAGGGTCCATCAAAAGTATGCAGTGTGGGTACTCGTTGAATGCAGAATCAAATTACACATCCAATGAGCTCTCCCGGTCGAAACTTGAATAAAAACACAATGAGATATGTCGAAAATACAAACAAAAAAAGTAGTTTTTTTTAATGACAAATATGTCAATTAAACCATTATGGTTGACTTATTTTATTGAAATTCTATTGGTTCTTGAATTCCAACTCACAAAAACTTATTTTGGCATGTTTTCTTATGAGGCCCATTTTAGACCCCAAATTTCCTCTAATGATTATGCTTCTTCTTCATCTTGAACAAATTCATTAGAGAGAGTAGAGGCTGATACTTTTGAATAAATAACTCTTGTGGTGCTAGGTTTGATCTCCAAATTGCTATAATGATCCTCATTCTGCTTGCCAAAGGTTCTATCCAATTTTGTCCAAATATCATTTGGCTATTTAGCAGAATCAATAAGGTAGCGCAAGCTTGGAGAAAGGGACAAAAATAGTGTTCCAAAAGCTCTATCACCATCATTTATCCAGTCATTTGCATATTCATAAGACTCTTTACCAAGTCCAATAGATATGTCATAGAGATCTTGTCTCTTTAGAGATTAAATCATCTTCAACTTCCATTCTGAATATCTTGTGGATGGAGTAAGAAGAGGAACTGATAATCTTGAATCCTTATGAAGTTGTCCCTGAAATTACACAAAATAAACAAAATAAGGTCAAACAACCTACACTTTTGGAGTTTACTTCACACTTGGCTTAGTCAATCAAGCAAGATTGATCAACAAGGTTTGCTTCCAGGAATTATGTGGTAAACTCTCTGTCACATACCCCAATTTGCAAAATAATGTTAATTGTTTTAATTAGATTTCCTAAGACATTATGTTAAATTTAATGCTAAGTAGGAACTGATGACTTAGCAAAGTCAAAAGAAGTGGAATGTTATTACTGGAGATTCATTGAAGGCTTTTCAAAAATAGCAAATACGATCACTTCCTTGCAAAAGAAAGGCAAGAAATTTGATTGGAACTCAAAATGTGAAAAATGTTTTAAGAAATTAAAAACATTATTGACTAGTGCACCTATTCTAAGAATAGCAGATCCTAATAAGGACTTCGTAGTATGCACGAATGCCTGTAATGACGGTTTAGGCAGTGTTCTAACTCAAGACAGGCATGTCATTGCCTATGAGTCTAGGAAGTTAAAAATTCACGAAAAGAATTACGCAGCTTATGATCTAGAACTTGCGGCTGTTATACACGCCCTAAAAATGTGGCGACATCATTTAATAGGCAGAAAATTTATTCTAATGACTGATAATAAAGGACTGAAATATCTTTTAGATCAGCCTAACTTAAACGCTAGACAAGCAAGGTGGTTAGCCTTCTTGAGAGAATACGATTTTGAAATACAGCACATAAAGAGTAAGGAAAATAAGGTGGCTGATGCATTTAGCAAAAATGCAAAGTTGAACTTTACAACAGCAATCAGCACTTATGCTTCTGATTTAAATGAATAGCTTAAAGAAGGGGTAAACCAAGATGAAAATTATCAGAAATTGCAAACTACAGCTAAGGAAGAACCTACAGAAAGCTTAATCAAAGTTTATAGTTTAAATGAAAATGGACTTTTATTATTTAAAGATAAATTTTATGTGCCTAATATGCCTAAGGTTAAGTTGTTAATTCTGGACAAAGTCCATAAAACACCTTACTCAGGATATCCGGGTTACCAAAAGACTGTAACCATGCTAAGAAAAGAATATTTTTGGCCTAATATGAAATCTGAGGTAGCTGAATACATTGCTAGATGTTTGGACTGTCAACAAGTGAAAAATGAACACCAACATCCAACTGGTCTGTTACAACCTTTACCTATTCCTAGCTGGAAATGGGAAGTGATTAACTTAGATTTGATTACTGGACTGCCCAGAAATTAAAATCAAAATGACTCTATTATGGTGGTGGTTGATAAGTTAAGCAAAACAGCACATTTCATTCCTGTCAAAACTACTTACAAGGCTTCCAATATAGCTGATATATTCTTAAAGCAAATTTTTCGGTTACATGGAGTACCAAAAGTTATAATTTCAGACAGGGATCCTAAATTCACAGGAAATTTTTGGAAGTCCTTGTTTAAGGGATTAAATACAACGTTGAATTTCTGTACCTCCTTCCATCCTCAAACAGATGGACAGACTGAAAGAGTGAATCAGGTGATGGAGGATTTATTAAGGATGTATGTTAAAGATCAGCCATGTAAGTGGGAAGACTACTTACATCTAGTAGAGTTTGCATATAATAATAACTATCAGTCATCAGCTAAATATAGTCCATTTGAAATTTTATATGGACGTAAATGCAACACTCCTATCTCTTGGAATAATCCAGTAGATAGATTGGTGTTAGGACCAGAATTATTGAAGAAAATGGAGGAAATTATGAAACAAGTGCAAGAAAATTTGAAGGTCCCACGGAATCGACAAAAGAGCCAAGCAGACTTGAAAAGAACTCTCAAGGAATTCTAGGTAGGTGAGCATGTATTTATAAAGGTAAGGCCAAAGAAAATCTCTCTAAGACTGGGGAGTTGTGCAAAGTTAGCACCATGTTACTGTGGTCCGTTTGAAATTTTATCTAGAATTGGTCAAGTTGCATACCAGCTAGCATTACCACCTAACTTGAAAGTACATAATGTTTTTCATATCTCTGTTTTGAAAAAGTATGTTCATGATGCTACTCATGTGGTTGATTGGAATGTTGTACAGGTGGAACCAGAAGGAGAAATTCTAGTGGAACCGGACTGTATCCTTGGGAGGAGGGAAATTACTCTGCGGAACCGCGCCATTGGACAAGTGAAGGTGCAATGGAAGCACCTTAGTCCTGAAGAGGCCACCTGGGAACTGGAAAGTAAGATGCGGGAAGCATACCCGAATCTATTCCAGGAGACTGTAGAGGATGAAGAATAAGTAACATCGAGGACGATATTACATTTTAAGGGAGTGTGTATGTCACATACCCCAATTTTGTAAAATAATGTTAATTGTTTTAATTAGATTTCCTAAGACATTATGTTAAATTTAATGCTAAGTAGGAACTGATGACTCAGCAAAGTCAAAAGAAGTGGAATGTAATTCTAAATATTTTATTATTAATAAATAGAAAGTGGAGACAACAGCTTGGGAGAGCTATTAATAAGAGTGTTACTGGTCAAACTGGTGGAAGGAACTAGGTGGAGAGCAAAAGACAAGTGGCAGCATCCTCAAACACTTCCTATGTTGCAAGTGGCAACTTCCCTACATTTGGGGTCATGATCCCCCAAGAAAGTGGGATCAGAGAAGGTGGCTCAAAAAATGACAACTAACCCAAAAAGACCTAGGCAATATTTTAAAAGGGAAGAATCATTTAGGAGGAATGCACTTCAAGGAATTCATTGGGGAAAAGGGAAAACTATAAGGAAGGTGTTTTGAGAGATAATCTGCAGTAACTTGGTCTGATACAGCTTGCTAGCTGAAAGAACTTACTGATAAGTTCAGGATTTGTATTGAGTCTGAAGACTGATACTTGATTATTGTTGCACCTAGTTCCAGCCAGGGAGACCAGAGCAAGCTCGGGGGTCCTAAGGAGTCATTGTTTGAGCGCCCTCCAGGAGTTGGTAGGGAGGAACAGCCTCCCATTGCTGTTGTCGTCCAAGCTCGAAGAAAAGGTTATGATATTTATTAATTTTTGTGTATTATCTGTGTGTGATTGAATGATGCACTGTATCTTACGATGTAAAGATTTAGATGGTTTAGTAATGAAGTTTTTCTTAGTTTGTTTAGTAATTAGAAATCATTTTGATGAAAAATAAACACCTATCTGTGTTTTTCTTCATCTGGAGTGATCCAGACCGTACTCCAACACAGGTGGTGGAATTATAAATAAGATAGTATGATGAAAATGTAGAATAAAATGTTAGTGGAATTATAGAATATTTTCCTTTTGTGTTGTTATCAGAAGAAATATCTTTTGTATCAGGAGTAGTATTAAACCTGTACTGAAACTGTCAGTTTATTAGAAACAGAGAAAGAAGCTATATTATTTACTGATAGTAGTATGAAAGGGTAGATAAAATAGTTTTGATACAGTAGTTAATTTCAGTAATCTTATTGCTTATTTGAATTCAAGAGAAGAGTATAATAGTAAAACTAGAGTAGGGTGAAGCTAAATAGAAATGCTTTACAACTCTACAGTTTATTTCTTTTCAGTTTAGGCTAATTAACTACTGCTTGTATAATAATCAAAATTGAAAGAAAGAATAGCTAAAATATTGATTTACTTCTACAGATAATCTATTAAATTTCAGATTTTACTTACGGATAGTAATGTATGTTATTCATTTATTTTGTTCTATCTAGTTAAGCATAAATAAATTCTACAATTGCCAACCTATACTTTTAAGCTGTCAACAAATGTAGTACATAGTTCCTTTACTATTATTTTATAAATATTAACTTGTAACATAAACAAGACATTATAGAATACAGAGAGTACTTCTGTAAAGTATATAGTACAGCAAGTGTAAAAACACAGTAATAAAATACTAATTTATTCAGTGATTATAAATAAACAAATAACAAAGCTAAAAATATATATAATTATAAGAACAGTATTATTATGTAAATAAGTAATGTTCTTATCATGTTATAGTAAACAGAAAACAAGATATAATTTCTGTACTCAAAAGCTCTATCTGGCAGATACAGAAGTACCTCAATAAAAACATAAAATCATTATATTCTAAAGGGTAATAATTATGAACAACATTTACAATTATTTTAAATAAAGTAAGTTAATATAAAAGTAACACACATAAACCCTAGCAGCTAAATTTAAAAATATTGCAAGTACGTGCAAGAAATAACCAACACAGTGACAGTAGGCTCGAATTACCGAGTTAACCAAACAGTTTACAACCTAAGTAATAACCCAATAATTTACAGCAGCACAATTATAATAAAAGATGTTCTTTTCTCAAAAGAAACAGTATATATTTATTATATTTTTCAAGTTAGGGTCGAACCCTACCAATATCAAAAATACAACAGAGTTAACAAAATTGAAAAATTCTAACACAGTGTATGAGCTCACAACTTCAAACAAAACTTACAAAGCTAGGCTTTTACAGCCTTTCATCATTTACATGTACTTATACACAGTAACCGTAATAACAACCAACATTTACAATCACGGCCAAAGCTGGAGAACCCTGCCTTAAGTAAGGGTTTTAACACCCATTAAAAACAGCGAATCAAATAACCAGAATAACCAAAACCCACAAGGGTTATTCAGGCCACGGCGACCAACCCATAATGTCCCATAAGGAATTGGACAAAGTAGAACGGCCATGGAAAGTCTAGGGCTTACCGTAACCATCAAGTCGCCACTACCTCATACCACCTACGCAGAGAGAGAGAGACAGGTTTATACCTGTGAATTCATCACACTTTCTACTGTTAATAATATATATCTCAAGTATATAGTTATATAAGTAAAGAAATGTGCAATAATAATGAAAGAGTTAATGACTTCTTAACTCAAAATTTAATTGAAATGTAACCACCGATAACCAGCAACGCAGTGACGAACATAAGGAGGAGACAGGCTCTCATCTGCCACAGGAAATTCAGAGGTTACTAACACTATGTTCACCAACAGCGGCCGAGAGTTGAAGCTTTTGGCTGAGCAAATGTATCGCTTGGGCCGTAACTAAACACTACAAACCCTATGCACCAATTACTTTAGAAACACAAAACCTCGACTGCCACTACCGAGCCCAAGGGAGGAATGACTTGCAGACTGTCAAACGCCAAGTGGAGAAAATGAGGGAAGTTAAACCCTAGAGCAAATATCGCTAACCCTTACCCAAGAATCAAGCAGAGTTGTGACAGCACCTCTTTTATAAGTTTTAGAGACAAGATTTCGAGGAGGAGCAGTAATAGGGGGAACTATCAGCAGCAATAGGTAAGCGGCAAGCAGTCAAGAACATCGCCTTAGAGCGACAGGAGCACGAAGGCGAAGGAGAGAATGACGAGCTAGGGTTTTCTGTGACCCTTTTTAACTATGCAATACATGGATAAGATAATGCCACGTACATCATTTAAATTCTTGCATGCAGTGGGTTTTTGTCTATAGTTGCATCGTGCCTTCACAGGAGTTTTTCTTGCCAATCATCCGTTTGCTGTAATGAAGGTTCTATTATAAACCTAGCCCGAAGTCAACCTACCATACATTGCATGGAGCAAATAAATTATTAATAATTAAACTATAAACGCTTTTCCTTTGCCATCATCGTGGTCATGGGGATCTCACGACCCTTGTACTTTATAAAGTATGGTGTTCATAAAACATAAGTCGAGTATTTAGCCTTGTATGCATCATGGCGTGGACCTGGCATAACCCCTTTTCTCTATGCTAAGCAAATAGTTTACCATCAAGCAATTATATCTTGGTAGTGACAAATTCTTGTAAGTATGTTATATAAAGAAACTAATAATGTTTATTTTTCTTGGTGGGAACTTTACTCACAAGTAAGTATTCATTCCATCAAGTAATTATAACATAAGCAAAAGTAGAACCAATATTTAACTTAATATGTTATGCATATAAAAGAGATAAAGGAAGCATTATAGTAAAAGATTATAAAACTTAGATTCTAGAGTAAACCTTAGAATCTTCATGGGTGAGGTCTATCCTATGATCCCTTTGTGCAATAAACATAGCATTTAATTACTAAACCAACTTTAACTTTATTCAAGGTTAGGTTAATGGTTATGCATGAAATAAATGTGTGTAATCAGTCTATGGTAAATATCTTTCTTGCTAGTGTTAGTCTCATTATCTTTGTATGGTTTATTATTGAACTAGCAATGTATGCTTTTAAGCATGATAAGGCTCAGAATGCTTATGACTAAATCTGGAAATTTTAATGATATACATTCTAACCATAACTGAATGATACTTTCCAAGCAATTACAATACAGAGGAATTTAACCCTCCAACACTAGTATAAATTAAATGGTTGTAGTATGCAATAAGGTTAAAACCCCTTTAAATTTCAAAGTAATAAAAGTAGAATTTTGGTATATAAACTATTTATCAATATGCACTACGTTCATATCAAGCAGTAGCCTAGTAAATCATGGTGTAATTAGTAATTACGTGCAATTTTAAAATTAAACCATTGACTTTATAACTCTGCCAATTCTTACTCTGCTTACAAGGAAAGGTTTAAGGCATTTTTACACATGCGACTTTGGTAGACATTTAAAAAGTTCAGAACGCTTAAAGACCTATAAATTTACTTATGTTAAAGGAAAGCAACTGTCGCCATTATTCATAGAACTAAATCTCTTTTTCTTAGTATCTTAAAAAGAAGGACAGATTAATGATTTTACCTCGATAAGCTCTGGAAATTTAACAGCATTTATATTCTTTTACTGAGCTATTATCGTGCGGCGATCTTATAATTGAATGCTTTAAAATTTTGACAAGCAGCACCCAAAATTCTTACCTGTAAGTCTGTAAGAGAAGAAAAACTTTCTGCGTTAGCCCGAAAGCTAAGTAAGCCCATAATTTTTTTATGACAGTTCCACCTTGTGGTCGCAAAAGAAAACAAATCAGAAAACTGATAAAGAATTGTTCTGTAAAATAAACATAATCAAATAGACGATTCATATAACAAATTGATTAACATATAACTAATTAAACAATTAGTTGACTGTACTTATGACATTTATTTGTATTTTTTAATTTTTTAATTTTTCAGAAAACCTGGGGTTTTGACATGTGGTGTCAGAGCCAGGTTCAAACACTAGGCCTTGATGCAGCCCAACTAGCTTTCATAGAATAGTAAAGTAAAATAATATACTAACTAGCTTTCATAGAACAGTAAAGTAAAATAATATACTAACATATATTCTGTTTTATGTGAAAAACAGAAAAATTCTTATTCTGAAGTTTAACAGGCAGGTATGGAGAAGCTGGGAGAGTATGCTCATGAGGAGTCTCCAGATACAGAAACAAGACAATTGCCCAGAGAACCTATGTTAGAAGAGGTGACTGCCAACTCTTCAGAGCTATTGCAGACTGTGAAAGATTTCAAGACTGAAATGGAATTAGTCAAGAGGGAGAATGAGAGGATTTTGAAGGCTCAGGAAGAGTTGAACCAAATTTTAATAGAAAAGTTCCAAACTGAAGGAAGCAGCAGAAGATCAGAATCTGAGGATGTTAGTCATCAAAGAAGATCTAAAAAGATGAAACTGGAAAAAACTGAAAGTAGTTCATCATCTGAAAGGTTTGGTGAACGACAAAGTTACCGTACTACTAGTGACAGTAGTGATGTTGAGTTGTATGACAGAAAGAAGAAATACAAACCATATGAAGAAATTTCAAGGGAGTTTAAAAAGATAAAGCCCCCAACTTTTAATGGAGAGACCGAAAAAAGGGAAAAAGCAGAGTCTTGGTTATCTAGGATGAGGAAGTATTTTCATATATACAATTATTCTAATCAGCTAAAGGCAAGGATGGAAATATATAATCTCTCTGGAAAAGCGGACATATGGTGGCAAGATCTGAAGAGAGTCAAGGGTATCAAGGAAAAAGAAGTTAATTGGAGTACCTTTAAAAGGTACTTCAAGAAGAAATTTTTGTCCGAACAATATTACGAAGAAAGAGCTAAAGAATTTTACGAGTTGAAGTTAGGTTCAATGACTATGAAGGATTTGAACAGCAAATTCTTAAGCTTGCTTAGGTATGTACCTTACCTAGTAGACGAGAAACCTAAAGTGCAGAGATTTCTTAGCTGTCTACCATATCACATTAAGGATAGAATTGAGTATGATAACCCGAAGACTCTGGAGGAAGCCATGAGAAAGGAAAATTTTTGTTTTGAACAAAACAGGAAGAAAGAAGGCTTAGCCAACTGGAAGGCTAAGAAAAATAACAACCAGCCCGAGTTTAAGAAGAAGGAATTTGTACCCCAGAGGAATTTCAAGAATAATAAGAATAAAAATTATTCTAACAATAAGAATTTCCAAGGAAATAGAAATGGTACTTCCAATAATTTGAATAATTTTAAGGGCAAGGAAACTGCAAATAACCATGGGAATTTTACCAAGAGTTTTGAACGTAAGGAGCCTATTAAGTGCTGGGAATGTAATGGCCCGCACTATGCCTCGGTCTGCCCAAACCAGAAAAAGTCAGTTAGCAATATTCATACTGTGTAGGAGGAAATGACCATTGGAGAACTAGCGAGGACTATGCCCAGAATTAATGTAGCTTTGGAGAACCGCCAAGCTGACTATTAGAATTCCATGGTGGAAGTGGAAGGTATGATTAATCAAACCCCTGTAACCATTTTAATCGATCCAGGAGCTAGTCTTAGTTACATTGCACCTCAGATAGTGGAAAAATGTAAGCTGTCTGTCGATAAGTTTGATAATTCATGGTTAGTTCAATTAGCCACTGGGGCAAAAAGAAAAGTAACCTGTTTTGTGAAAGAATGTGCTTTACTTATGGATGAATTTAAAACTACAGTTAAGATTAATGTTTTACCACTTGGCTCATATGATTTACTAATTGGCATGGATTGGTTAGAGCAGCATAAGGTAGTTTTAAATTGTTACGATAAAACTTTTACGTGTTTAAATAGTGATGAACAACCAGTAAAGGTTAAGGGTATTCCTAGAAAAACCATAATTAGACAGATTTCTGCTTTACAACTTAAAAGAGCTGTTAGAAAAGGACGTAAAGCCTATGCAGTAACTATTACAGATGAGGCAAGTAAAACAGAAACAGATAAGTTAAAAATAGAAGATATTCCTGTTTTAAAAGTATATATTGATGTATTCCCAGAAGAAATTCCAGGATTACTTCCAAGGAGGGAATTAGATTTCACTATTGAGCTAGTACTAGGTGCGGTACCTAGCTCAAAAGCTCTGTATCAAATGAATATTTTAGAACTTAATGAGTTAAAATCGCAACTAAAAGAGTTAATAGATAAGAAGTACATTTGACCTAGTGTGTCTCCTTGGGGAGCACCGGTCATCTTTGTCAAAAAGAAGGATGGAACTATGCGACTATGCATAGACTACCATCAGCTAAACAAGATGACTATTAAAAATAGATATCCGTTGCCCCGCATAGATGATCTGTTTGATCAACTACGTGGAGCCACGGTGTGCTCAAAGATAGACTTGAGGTCAGGATATCATCAAGTGAGAATTAAAGATGAAGATATCTTCAAGACAGCCTTTAGAACAAGGTATGGACACTACGAGTTTGTCATAATTCCATTTGGGCTTACCAACGCCCCAACTGTCTTTATGTGCTTAATGAATAATATAATGCATAAATACTTAGATAAATTTGTTGTTGTGTTTATCGACAACATCTTAATTTACTCTAAAACAGAAGAAGAACATAAAGAACACCTAAAGATAGTTTTACAAGAGTTGCGAGAACAACAACTCTTTGCGAAATTTAGTAAGTGTGACTTCTTCAAAGATGAAATTCAGTACTTAGGTCATGTAGTGACTAAGGAAGGAATTTCAGTCGATCCGGAAAATATTCGGGCAATCGAAGATTGGCTATTTCCAAAAGATGTAACGGATGTTAGGTCATTCATGGGAATTACCGGTTATTACCGGAGATTCATTGAAGGCTTTTCAAAAATAGCAAATCCGATCACTTCCTTGCAAAAGAAAGGCAATAAATTTGATTGGAACTCAAAATGTGAAGAAAGTTTTAAGAAATTAAAAACATTATTGACTAGTGCACCTATTCTAAGAATAGCAGATCCTAATAAGGACTTCGTAGTATGCACGGATGCATGTAATGACGGTTTAGGTGTTCTAACTCAATACAGGCATGTCATTGCCTATGAGTCTAGGAAGTTAAAAATTCACGAAAATAATTACGCAACTTATGATCTAGAACTTGCGGCTATTATACACACCCTAAAAATGTGGCAACATCATTTAATAGGCAGAAAATTTATTTTAATGACTGATAATAAAGGACTGAAATATCTTTTAGATCAGCCTAACTTAAACGCTAGACAAGCAAGGTGGTTATCCTTCTTGAGTGAATACGATTTTGAAATACAGCACATAAAGAGTAAGGAAAATAAGGTGGCTGATGCATTTAGCAAAAATGCAAAGCTGAACTTTACAACAGCAATCAGCACTTATGCTTCTGATTTAAATGAATAGCTTAAAGAAGGGGTAAACCAAGATGAAAATTATCAGAAATTTCAAACTACAGCTAAGGAAGAACCTACAGAAAGCTTAATCAAAGGTTATAGTTTAAATGAAAATGGACTTTTATTATTTAAAGATAAAGTTTTTGTGCCTAATATGCCTAAGGTTAAGTTGTTAATTCTAGACGAAGTCCATAAAACACCTTACTCAGGACATCCAGGTTACCAAAAGACTGTAACCATGCTAAGAAAAGAATATTTTTGGCCTAATATGAAATCTGAGGTAGCTGAATACATTGCTAGATGTTTGGACTGTCAACAAGTGAAAACCGAACATCAACATCCAGCTGGTCTGTTACAACCTTTACCTATTCCTAGCTGGAAATGGGAAGTGATTGGCTTAGATTTTATTACTGGACTGCCCAAAAATCAGAATCAAAATTACTCTATTATGGTGGTGGTTGACAAGTTAAGCAAAGCAGCACATTTCATTCCTATCAAAACAACTTACAAGGCTGCCAATATAGCTGATATATTCTTAAAGCAGATTTTTCGGTTACATGGAGTACCGAAAGTTATAATTTCAGACAGGGATCCTAAATTCACAGGAAATTTTTGGAAGTCCTTGTTTAAGGGATTAAATACAACGTTGAATTTCAGTACCTCCTTCCATCCTCAAACAGATGGACATATTGAAAGAGTGAATTAGGTGCTGGAGGATTTATTAAGGATGTATGTTAAAGATCAGCCAGGTAAGTGGGAAGACTACTTACATCTAGCAGAGTTTGCATATAATAATAACTATCGGTCATCAGCTAAATATAGTCCATTTGAAATTTTATATGGACGTAAATGCAACACTCCTATCTCTTGGAATAATCTAGTAGATAGATTGGTGATAGGACCAGAATTATTGAAGGAAATGGACGAAATTGTGAAACAAGTGCAAGAAAATTTGAAGGTGGCACAGGATCGACAAAAGAGCCAAGCAGACTTGAAAAGAACTCCCAAGGAGTTCCAGGTACGTGAGCATGTATTTATAAAGGTAAGGCCAAAGAAAAGCTCTCTAAGACTGGGAAGTTGTACAAAGTTAGCACCACGTTACTGTGGTCCATTTGAAATGTTATCTAGAATTGGTCAAGTTGCATACCAGCTAGCATTACCACCTAACTTGAAAGTACATAATGTTTTTCATATCTCTGTTTTGAAAAAGTATGTTCATGATGCTACTCATGTGGTTGATTGGAATGTTGTACAGGTGGAACCAGAAGGATAAATTCTGATGGAACTGGACTGTATCCTTGGGAGGAGGGAAATTACTCTGCGGAACCGCACCATTGGACAGGTGAAGGTGCAATGGAAGCAACCTTAGTCCTGAAGAGGCCACCTGGGAACTGGAAAGTAAGATGCGGGAAGCATACCCGAATCTGTTCCAGGAGACTACAGAGGATGAAGAATAAGTAACATCAAGGACGATGTTACATTTTAAGGGAGTGTGTATGTCACATACCCCAATTTTGTAAAATAATTTTAATTGTTTTAATTAGATTTCCTAAGACATTATGTTAAATTTAATGCTAAGTAGGAACTGATGACTCAGCAGAGTCAAAAGAAGTGGAATGTAATTCTAAATATTTTATTATTAATAAATAGAAAGTGGAGACAACAGCTTGGGAGAGCTATTAATAAGTGTGTTACTGGTCAAATTGGTGGAAGAAACTAGGTGGAGAGCAAAAGACAAGTGGCAGCATCCTCAAACACTTCTTATGTTGCAGGTGGCAACTTCCCTACATTTGGGGTCATGATCCCCCAAGAAAGTGGGATCAAAGCAGGTGGCTCAATAAATGACAACTAACCCAAAAAGACCTAGGCAATCTTTTAAAAGTACCCAATGAATAGAGCTGAGGCTACTCGGATATTTTCCAGGAGAAGAATCATTCAGGAGGAATGCACTTCAAGGAATTCATTGGGGAAAAGGGAAAACTATAAGGAAGGTGTTTTGAGATATAATCTGCAGTAACTTGGTCTGATACAGCTTGCTAGCTGAAAGAACTTACTGATAAGTTCAGGATTTGTATTGAGTCTGAAGACTGGTACTTGATTATTGTTGCACCTAGTTCCAGCCAAGGAGACCAGAGCAAGCTCGGGGGTCCTAAGGAGTCGCTGTTTGAACGCCCTCCAGGAGTTGGTAGAGAGGAACAGCCTCCCATTGCTGTTGTCGTCCAAGCTTGAAGAACATGTTATGATATTTATTAATTTTTGTGTATTATCTGTGTGTGATTGAATGATGCACTGTATCTTACGATGTAAAGATTTAGATGGTTTAGTAATGAAGTTGTTCTTAGTTTGTTTAGTAATTAGAAATCATTTTGATGAAAAATAAACACCTATCTGTGTTTTTCCTCATCTGGAGTGATCCAGACCGTACTCCAGCACAGGTGGTGGAATTATAAATAAGATAGTATGATGAAAATGTAGAATAAAATGTTAGTGGAATTATAGAATATTTTCCTTTTGTGTTGTTATTAGAAGAAATATCTTTTGTATTAGGAGTAGTATTAAACCTATACTGAATCTGTCATTTTATTAGAAACAGAGAAAGAAGCTATATTATTTACTGACGGTAGTATGAATGGGTAGATAAAACAGTTTTGATACAGTAGTTATTTTCAGTAATCTTATTGCTTATTTGAATTCAAGAGAAGAGTATAATAGTAAAACTAGAGTAGGGTGAAGCTAAATAGAAATGCTTTACAACTCTACAGTTTATTTCTTTTCAGTTTAGGCTAATTAACTACTGCTTGTATAATAATCAAAATTGAAAGAAATAATAGCTAAAATATTGATTTACTTCTACAGATAATCTATTAAATTTCAGATTTTACTTACGGATAGTAATGTATGTTATTCATTTATATTGTTCTATCTATTTAAGGATAAACAAATTCTACAATTGCCAACCTATGCTTTTAAGCTGTCAACAAGTGTAGTACATAGTTCCTTTACTATTATTTTATAAATATTAACTTGTAACATAAACAAGACAATATAGAATATAGAGAGTACTTCTGTAAAGTATATAGTACAGTAAGTGTAAAAACACAGTAATAAAATACCAATTTATTCTGTGATTATAAATAAACAAAGAATAAAGCTAAAAATATATATAATTATAAGAACAGTATTATTATGTAAATAAGTAATGTTCTTATCATGTTATAGTAAACATAAACCAAGATATAATTTCTGTACTCAAAAGCTGTATCTGGCAGATACAGAAGTACCTCAATAAAAACATAAAATCATTATATTCTTAAGCGTAATAATTATGAACAACATTTACAATTATTTTAAATAAAGTAAATTAATATAAAAGTAACGTACATAAACCCTAGCAGCTAAATTTAAAAATATTGCAAGTACGTGCAAGAAATAACCAACACAGTGACAGTAGGCTCGAATTACCGAGTTAACCAAACAGTTTACAACCTAAGTAATAACCCAATAATTTACAGCAGCACAATTATAATAAAAGATGTTCTTTTCTCAAAAGAAACAATATATATTTATTATATTTTTCAAGTTAGGGTCGAACCCTACCAATATAAAAAATACAACAGAGTTAACAAAATTGAAAAAGTCTAACACAGTGTATGAGCTCACAGCTTCAAACAAAACTTACAGAGCTAGGATTTTACAGCCTTTCATCATTTACATGTACTTATACACAATAACCGTAATAACAACCAACATTTACACTCACAGCCGAAGCTGGAGAACCCTGCCTTAAGCAAGGGTTTTAACACCCATTAAAAACAGCGAATCAAATAACCAGAATAACCAAAACCCACAAGGGTTATTCAAGCCGCGGTGACCAACCCATAATGTCCCATAAGGGATTGGACAAAGTAGAATGGTCATGGAAATTCCAAGGCTTACCGTAACCATCAAGTCGCCGCTACCTCGTACCAGCTATGCAGAGAGAAAGAGACAGGTTTATACCTGTGAATTCATCACACTTTCTACTGTTAATAATATATATCAAAAGTATACAGTTATATAAGTAAAGAAATGTGCAATAATAACGAAAGAGTTAATGACTTCTTACCTCAAAATTTAATTGAAATGTAACCACCGATAACCAGTGACGAACACGAGGAGGAGACAGGCTCTCATCTGCCACAGGAAAGTCGAAGGTTACTAACACTATGTTCACCAACAACGGCCAAGAGTTGAAGCTTTTGGCTGAGCAAATGTATCGCTTGGGCCATAACTAAACACTACAAACCCTATGAACCAATTACTTTAGAAACACAAAACCTCGACTGCCACTGCCGATCCTAAGGGAGGAATGACTTGCAGATTGTCAAACGCCAAGTGGAGCAAATATCGCTAACCCTTACCCAAGCATCAAGCAGAGTTGTGACAGCACCTCTCTGCTAAGTGTTAGAGACAAGCTTTCATGGAGGAGCAGTAACAGGGGGAACTATCAGCAGCAAGAGGTAAGCGGCAAGCAGTCGAGAACATCGCCGCACAGCGACAGGAGCCCGAAGGTGAAGGAGAGAATGACAAGCTAGGGTTTGCTGTGGCCCTTTTTAACTATGCAATACATGGATAAGATAATGCCACGTACATCATTTAAATTCTTGCATGCAGTGGGTTTTTGTCTATAGTTGCATCGTGCCCTCACAGGAGTTTTTCTTGCCAATCATTCGTTTGTTGTAATGAAGGTTCTATTATAAACCTAGCCCGAAGTCAACCTACCATACGTTGCATGGAGCAAAGAAATTATTAATAATTAAACTATAAACACTTTGCCTTTGCCATCATCGTGGTCATGGGGATCTCACGACCCTTGTACTTTATAAAGTATGGTGTTCATAAAACATAAGTCGAGTATTTAGCCTTGTATGCATCATGGCGTGGACCTGGCATAACCCCTTTTCTCTATGCTAAGCAAATAGTTTACCATCAAGCAATTATATCTTGGTAGTGACAAATTCTTGTAAGTATGTTATATAAAGAAACTAATAATGTTTATTTTTCTTGGTGGGAACTTTACTCACAAGTAAGTATTCATTCCATCAAGTAATTATAACATAAGCAAAAGTAGAACCAATATTTAACTTAATATGTTATGCATATAAAAGAGATAAAGGAAGCATTAGAGTAAAAGATTATAAAACTTAGATTCTAGAGTAAACCTTAGAATCTTCATGGGTGAGGTCTATCCTATGATCCCTTTGTGCAATAAACATAGCATTTAATTACTAGACCAACTTTAACTTTATTCAAGGTTAGGCTAATGGTTATGCATGAAAGAAATGTATGTAATCAGTCTATGGTAAATATCTTTCTTGCTAGTGTTAGTCTCATTATCTTTGTATGGTTTATTATTAAACTAGAAAGATATGCTTTTAAGCATAATAAGGCTCAGAATGCTTAGGACTAAATCTAGAAATTTTAATGATATACATTCTAACCATAACTGAATGATACTTTCCAAGTAATTACAGTATAGAGGAATTTAACCCTCCAACACTAGTATAAATTAAATGGTTGTAGTATGCAATAAGGTTAAAACCCCTTTAAATTTCAAAGTAATAAAAGTAGAATTTTGGTATATAAACTATTTATCAATATGCACTACGTTCATATCAAGCAGTAGCCCAGTCAGTCATGGTGTAATTAGTAATTACGTACAATTTTAAAATTAAACCATTGACTTTATAACTCTACCAATTCTTACTCTGCTTACAAGGAAAGGTTTAAGGCATTTTTACACATGCGACTTTGGTAGACATTTAAAAATTTCAGAATGCTTAAAGAACTATAAATTTACTTCTGTTAAAGGAAAGCAGCTGTCGCCGTTATTCATAGAACTAAATCTCTTTTTCTTAGTATCTTAAAAAGAAGGACAGATTAATGATTTTACCTCGATACGCTCTGGAAATTTAACAGCATATATATTCTTTTACTGAGCTATTATCGTGCGATGATATTATAATTGAATGCTTTAAAATTTTGACAAGCAGCACCCAAACTTCTTACCTATAAGTCTGTAAGAGCAGGAAAACTTTCTGAATTAGCTCAAAAGCTAAGTAAGCCCAGAATTTTTTCATGACAGTTCCACCTTGTGGTCGCAAAAGAAAACAAATTAGAAAATTGATAAAGAATTGTTCTGTAAAATAAACATAATCAAATAGACGATTCAGATAACAAATTCATTAACATATAACTAATTAAACAATTAGTTGACTGTACTTATGACATTTATCTATATTTTTAAATTTTTAAATTTTTCGGAAAACCTGGGGTTTTGACACTCTCCCCTTCTAGTGCTGTGCTGGAATGTTTTTGAGCAATTTTTCTCAAATTTATTCATAGATCCAACAAGAAACCTGTAGAAGAATTTTCTTGTCCCACCAATTCTCTAATACCATATAAAATTGAGGCGCAACAAGTCTCCTTCAAAATTGTTGCTAGGGATTTGATGTCATTCCACACTTTTGGACCTGATATGAACTTATTTGGATCTGATATGATATTATTTGGTTCAAGTTTGAAATTACAAGAGCCTTCAGTCATGCTTGTAGCTGGTCTCATGAATTTCAGTGTGACAAATCAAGTACCGCAAGTTTTCTTCAAACTTGTTGTTGGGGATTTGATGTTAGTTTCCTCTTATGAATTTGCTGATATTATATTTTGTGAATCATTGGTTATTTATTAATATATATCATATTATGGATCTCAAGTATTCCCTCTCCACAGACCCAGGGATTCTCTACCTTTGTATTTGATCACATGCTCATCTCCTCACAAAACTAGTAAAGATGGAGACATTCTGCATTCGCCTGGACACTTGCTCCTAACACTTGGGGTTGATTTTACCTCACATGATTTGATGTTCAAGGATGCAATATATCAGTTTCTTGGGTGTTCCTCACATGGTTTGAATTCTCAGGTGCTTTTTCTCTCTTATCCGTTGATTTTAGTTGCTCTACATGGGTCCAGTTTTCATCTAGAAGTTGTCTATATTTCTGATCCAGTTGAGCATATTCTTCTTCTTCTAGAGAGGAAGATTCCTCCAGACATAGTCATTTAGTTTGGATTTAGAGTTTGTCATTTAGTTTGGATTTAGAGTTTCACATGCACAATCTCAGGATGATGTTGTATGGAAGAACCAAGATATTGCATTTGTTGCTGCATAGTGGTGCAAATTGCAGCAATATTTTCTCAAGTTTCTTATTCAAGAAGAATTTTTCTCTTGATATGAGAGCTTGATCCTAATTCTACCTGCTTAGTTTGAGGGGGATATTTTTCCCATGAGGTTTTCCCCCATTTCCTTGCTTATATTAAGATGATTACTTTTTTAAGGTTGTAATGGGTGACCTTTGGTCTTAGTTACCATGGCCCAAGTTATCCAAAGTCATGATTACAGGGGGGTGTTAGGATAAATAATCCTCTCTTTGGATAAATCATCCTAGTTTACCACTTATCCTAAGTTCTTGACTCAAATTTATGACTACATCATCAATTGGATCATCCTCCTTCAATCGGGAAGCCTAACTAGGTCTTCTTCTTCAATCGGGGAGCCTAACTGAGTCTCCTCCTTCAATATAGGAGAAAATCTAGGTTGATGTGCATGACATAGGCACCCCAAATCAGTTTACCGATGGTTGTTTTACCTACTTTCAGTTAAACTGGAGCTTCAAAGGAACCTTCCTCATTATTTTTCCTATTTTTGGTAAATTGCAGTTAACTGGAGTGATTAAAGGCACATCCACCTACTTTTGGTGACTTGGTTCAGTGCAGTTTAGTTGATCTCACCTAACTAAAGTCAGATATGCACCCTCACCTACTAATTGACATGCAATTGAGTTCTATTCAGTTAGACTCAGTATAAACTACCGCCGAGTAAGTTAGAGTCAATTAAGGTTGTGTTAAGTGGTTAACTGATATGTCGAGTGGTGTCTAATTGACAACTAAGCTACTCTCATGCACTCAATTTGAATTACCTCTCATGGATTCGAATTGTCTGGCTATTAATTCATTTGTATTACATTGTAACTAATAATAAGACTAGTTTTGATTAATGAAAGAAATTATATAGCTGCAACTTCTTATTGCACTGTTTCATGTCATTTCTGAGTAAAATTGATCTGTGAAATCTTTTTTAAGTTTTTGTCTTGATTCTAGATTGATGTGCCTCAATTTTATAGAGTTGTGGGTTCTTGCTTGATTAGGGCACACCATTGGATCCATTTTCACTTGCATATATTATTATTGGGAAGTATATGATTTCCATGTGATAGAGGGAACGATTTGGGAGGTTGCTTATCATTTGGAGATGTTTCTTTTTGATTTAGATCTTCGATCAATGAAGGAGGGATGTAATGTTGGTTTCGGTTTCAACATTTCTGAGCATTTATAAGATGTGATACCTATTACATTGCATTTAGAGCATTGTTTCCAATGGGAAAAACTTTTTTTTTACTCAAATAGGTGTTCATATAGCTAAGATGTGTCCATTTTATCATATCTACTCCATTTTGTGTCTCTTATGGTAGAGATTCAAACTTGTACAATTATAACTGAGTATTTCATGAGTTTTGAGTTGTGTAAGATACATGTATTGTTTTAATCAGTGTAATTAATTTTCCCATATAGTAAATAATAAATATCCAAGTGTTTTCCTCATATGGTTTTCATATTTAAGTAACTGATGATTCCATGCATAAATCTTTCTCATATGGTTATGCAATTTACAGTACTGATCGTAAAAATTTAATAGAAGTCCCTTAAGGTTTGTTACTGATTCAATTATCTTTGTTTGGATGTATTTTAGTATCATTGAATCCTTTTTGAATAAGTAGAGTCGATTAGGAAGTGTTTGGGTCAAGTTGAAAAATCAACATTCCTATGTGGGGAAATTGAGCTAGTTTCTCACTACTCTTGAGAGAGTGCCTTTCATACTTTCTTGGAAGTTATATGGAGTCTATTAGTAGGTGAGATAGTTTTATTTGATTCTATTTTAATCCATTAATATGATCATGGGAGAATTTCATTCAGTCTTGTAGTGTTTGGGAAGAGTTCAAAACCTCGTGTTCAGTGTGACCATAATTGAACTAGTGGTCCTAAATTCTTTACCAGCTTCCAATTTTATGTCAAATATGATTTGTGAAACATAGAAATGGAATATTAACACAATAATGGGAAGCACACATTTAATTTACATCACAAATACACTTACACTCCATTTTTGTTGAACTATAGCATCTCATAAACCTTCATAAACCATTGCTTGAGAAAGAGTTGAAAATCAACATAATTAAAGTTGGAACCTTGGAGATAATATCCCCAATATTTAATCGAGGATATTATAGTGGTGCCAGAGCATGTTCCTTGACATTTGCGGTAACTAAGAGGAACTATTGGAGGAGCCTAGTCAATTGGCCGACTAGGTCCTCTAACTGACTAGATCGACCTATCAATTGTAACTAAATAATTTTATGTAACAAGTATATAATATGATAGTGATCCAAAACCATAGAAATGTTTGTTGATTGATTCTTGTATATTAACTGCTCTATAATATAAAGTTATTTTTGTTGTCCTACTTACTCTTTCATATATTATGGTTATGATCATGTGAATGCTTTGTTTTATATATAATTATGTATTGTTTCTAAATGCATGAACCATTAGACTACAACATTCGTTCCGTTGTCAGTAGTACATAATCCATATGATGTCATGATCATGGCTAGATGTTAACTGCAAGAGAAATCCGAGAGAGTTGGGACAATAAATTAGTGAACTATATCCAAAATTATGCAATGTGCAATAAACTGACATTTTCACAAGCAAGGGAAAATTTCTTCAGTGAAGCACATGATAAATTTGTAGAATCAGTTCCCTTTGAAATAAAGAAGTTTTTAGATATTGTTCATGCCCATGTTGTACAAAAAGAATGAAATACTTTTGATGCACAAACTCCATAATGGTTGAAGAACAAATTTATATGAGTGGCTTGAAAAGGTATGCAATGACTTCTGTGTAGAACAAACCATAGAAGATAGAACATCACTTGAAGAATTCGAACAAAATTTTTACACTGACCTCCACGAAAGGCTCTTATGTTCCATAACAAAATGTTATATAAATTTTTGATTGAAAATGGAGTCGGTCACATAGTTGATCCATGACTGATGTTGGGTACACCCGCCTCAACAAATTGGCAATAAAAGAAAAAATACTAGGAGCAATTTGTCAACAAAAAACAGTGAGAATATTTTCTAAGTAAATGATGACCATTACAGGACCCACCATAGTCAAATAGTAATCATCGGGTCAAAAATGGGGGCGTATCTGACCATGCGTTCAGAATAAAAAGGTATAAAAGTTTAGTCGATGAAAGAATATAAAGAATGAATCCATGTAAAAATTCAAGTCTACTCCAATGAAACAAATATCCATATAGTCACAATCAAACAACAGATATACAAAAGGTCAAGAGAGAAAAGAGGTGCAAGCGACATGAACAACTAAGGGAGATTTCTAGTCCAATACACGTAAAAATAAGTATAAATAAACCAGGTGATATGTTTGGGAAACCAAAATTCCTACGTGAGACGAGGGAAATTAGACCATATATAGAATGTGAGGTGTTGACACCCGAAGAACGGTTGCACGCAATGGTGCTGACCCCATATAATTTATGTATTGCAATACCATATGCCTCAACTCTCGTCCATGTAGTAGTACATATGATAATAACGACTGGAGCAACCATTAGACAAATAGTTGAGCGTGACATGATACTAATTCCTGGTGACTGTAGCATATAGATTTGATTAGACCAAAGTGGAAAAATTACCGACTGATTAATGATCCAAAGACTAGACCAAGATAACTAGATTACTTTTACTCTAGAATTTGGAGGACACTCATTTAACTTATTTTACTCAAAACACTTGGAGGTGACCCCCATGCAAGAAACATTATTGATTGAACCTCCTAACTCATCGAAGAGTCGTCTTAGAAACAAAGAGTCTATTGAAGAAGTACGGCCATCATGGTACGAGTCATAGTCACAAGAATTCAGCACTAACCAGCAAATAGTAAGTGTGTATAGTAGTTCATCATCTTTGGTAAGAACAAAAAAGTCTAACACAATGGCTTATCGAATTCTTGTTGATACCCCTATTTTTTATGGGGATGGGGATCCTAAAAAGAATTGGTTTTTTGTGTGAATTCTTGTGGAAAGCTAATTTAATTGATGATGTATACCAGTAAATTAACCATCTTGTAGGTGGACTTAGAAATAGAGTGCTAACATGGTACATGAACTTCCTAGAAGAAGGCCCTAAGTCAAAACAACAAATAAATGACAATTTCTTGGAATTCTTCAAATTCGATGATACAAAGCACATGGAGGGACATAAGCTCAAGTAGATCAAACAAAGAATAGGAGAATCTGTTAGAGAATATGATCAAATATTTAAAGATACTCTTATCCAGATTCCTTCTAAACTTGATCCTACCTTGGTAATTCATTTTTTGTCGATGGGCTTCAACAAAGAATCAAGACACCAATATTGTAGAATGCATACACCACATATAAAGATGTCTTGAATAACTCACTATGAGTCAAATCAAACACCAACTATATGCCTAGACCATTCAATCACCGACTAGAGGAGAAAGTTGAAAATATACAAAGATCATTGAAACATTTAGCAATGCGGCATAATGACTTATGGTGTTCAACATGTATAACATAAGGAAATGCCAAAGACACCCATATGATGAACGAAGAATATATCATTCAAATGCATACCAGAGGGAGTTAGTCCAAATCAAATAAGCACCATGTATATTCCCTAAGGAAAGAAAGCTGAATAATTTTTCAAAAGATGCAGACGTCTTACTTCTGGGATATATGTAAGCGATTCGAAACTCAGTCAAACATAGATTTCCCATACAATGCAAACAATATCAAGCCAAAGTGGTGTGAAATATGTCGAAAAACTCAACACTCTAGAGAAAAATGCATCAAGAACTTAAATACTAGAGCTCGCTACCATACGGTATACCAGACAAAAACAATCGAGTAGAAAGGTCGAGATGACCGCAACATTGATCGACAGAATAACAACAACTACCGAGGAGGATACAACGGTCGTGGTAGAAACAATAATCAAGGATCTCGACTGCTTGGATGTGGAAAATCATGATTTTTTGTATGCTATGGTGAGGACCATCTAAGTCTTGACTATCCATGGAAAGATAGAACAAATCTAAAAGTTTGTACAAAATGTGGTGTGGGTAAACATAGTCTAGATTATCCTATAATGCTTGATGCACTTAATAAAAGAAGAAACTTTAATGTCTTGTCTCGTGCTCCTAAATATGATGCAGTTATTACTAAGAACTTGCATGTTATTACTAGATAAGGAACGCAAATTGGAGGAGATCATATTGAAAAAATACAAAGAACACAAGAAGATTATCCTAACCCATGGAAGCATAAGTAAATATTTAATAATGCATAAAAAATGTTTACGCAACTTGCATCTAAATAAATGAATGAAGACAGTAAAAATAAAATGCTTAGTGAGTTGTTTAAATTATTAACAAAAGAAGAAGCCATTGCACGATTAATCGATGTAATGTAATCAATCAGAAGTAGCCATGGAAGCAGTAAAACCACTACGAACTTGTGCATACTAAATAAAAGGCATAAAATTGATATTGATCCTCTTGTTGACCTAGAGGGTGAAATATTCTGTATTAAATAAGTCGTTCTCGACTTTGGCTCGCAAGAAAATATAATGACAAGATTGACATGGGAGAAAATTGGTCAACCTCGACTAACATAGTCAAGTATTTACCTTAAACTTGCAGACCACGGATTAATAGAACCTATTGGAGTATGGAAAAATGTCAAAACCTTATTCGTGGGGATCAATAAAACACTTCACTTCAAAATTTTCGAGCCTCGGGAAGGATCCAAATCCTTCCCTACCTTAGTCGGTCGACCATGGGGACGAAAAATGACATCATCGATTTCATTAGTGTTGTAGGTACAACAGATCCCATCTTATTTTGACACGGGAGCCCAATTATACATATGAAGATTACTTGGTAATATTCTTCGTAATATTTAAGGGTTTCATTAAGATTTTTATTTGACTCTCGGGATTCCTTAACTTAACCAAATTTCCAAAAAACTCCATGTTTGATTTCTTTGTTTTAAATGTAGGAATATTGGTGTTTTGTTTGGATTGTTTTAACATCCCGCATCCCGCAACCCACAAGTTGCGGAATGTGGGACACCTTTTATTTGATATTTCATTTTTCAAACCCCCATCCCACATTCCACAAATGTGGGATGCGGGAGAATTTTCATGTGTGTTTACTTTAGTCAGCCCGCATCCCGCAAGTTGTGGAATGCGAGTTGCAGGGTTATCATTTGTTTGCGTTTTAATTGTCGTATTTCTGCATCCCGCACCCCACACCCTGCAAGTTGTGGAATGTGGAATGCAAAGCCGATTGAATAATTTTTTGCTATTTTTCTATTCCGCACTCTGCATCCCACAAGTTTTGTAATGCGGGTTGTGGAATGATTAATAAACTTGTGATTTCATTTCTGATCCCGCATCCCGCAAAACTGATCCTGATCGTTCTTTTTATCCTCATCTGACATTCTGCATTATTTCCAGGGAATTATAAATAGGACAACTTTGTTTATGATTTTCACAGTTTTTCCTGCTATAATTTGTTTTGCTGTGTGATTTTTACCTCTAGAATTTACCACGCAATTTCGACAGTGATTACTACAGTTTCAGGTTGGTTATCAAGTTGCTTACTCACAATTTGAATTGTTTATTGTGCTTACTGTATAATTCAGTTTTAATTTCTGGTATAAGTATTCAAAACGACACATGGCGACATCCAAAACCCCCAGATTTACCAGGAGTAAAAACCTTCAGAAGGATATGTTCACCAGAGACCCAAATTTCTGTGTCAACTCTAATACTAGTAGATGAGTGACTGAAACTTATCATTTGGACTAGTCTCAGGTTTACTCTATCTTCAATAACAATGACCTCTCAGATTTCCAGAGTGACCAACTTGTTTATGAAAGAATTAGAGATTCTGGCCTACATATGATTGCTGCAAGACCAACCATCCTACCTTACAACGATGTCGTTAGGTGGATTATAGACCACGCCAATGTGAAATATCGTTCATTCAATACCAGTATCGGGTCTCAGCTAGCCAATTTCTGCTCTGAAACCTTTATCAGGATTTATGCTCTTAGACCTTATACCCAGCTCCTTGATGTAGAATTTGTTAAAACTGCCAAATCCAAATTCAATTTCGACCAAATTCTTAAATCATGGATGACTGAACCCCGCAAGTTTCCAAGAGGAAAGATGAATTATACCCCGTTTAATGGTTTAAAGAGCCTTACTCCCTGCTTGCAATGATGTTGTGTAGGATTTATGGTCTCCCCAACTGTTCTTTCTTTAAAGAAGAATGGGCTCCCATCGCTCATCATATTTTAACTACGGGTGAATCTTTTCCCTGGGCCTAAATCCTATCACTGGAACTCAAAAATGCCATACAAGAGTTCCAAAAAGCCACTGCTAAGAAAAATCCCAATTTTTATCTTATTGCCTTCATTGTAGACATCTTCTGTGCTGATTTCCGTTACCCAAATTTGGGATGGAGTTGGGAATTACTGGCCCCGCCTATACATATTTATCATTTCAAGCTCTGGGATAGCAACTATGTGGCTAGTTTTTATGATATATGTGAAATTTTCCTTGGCCGGGTGCATTTTCTAATTTTCAGCAAAGAAACCCCTACGTTCTCACCGGAAGCAAAAGCTATCATAGCCACTATCGAAAACTGGTATGTAGGTGAATCATTCACCTATATCATGGTTTATGGAAGCAATGCTACTCACATGTTACCTAAGGTCGTGCCAGACAGGCTGGTCTTAGAAGAGATCTCATTTCAGACAGTTACAGAGAGGATCTATAAGAAATGTCCTACACCAAAGAGGAAATTTTGGCCCAGGTTTCCTATTACCCTTGGATCCTTGAGTGTACCCACTTCTACTTGTGAATTGGAGCTGAGTGACCACATCATGTCACTTAAACTTGTTTTTGCAAGCAAAAGGCAGCACAGTCCTAAAGGGATTGTCGATTTACACCTAAAGAAGAACCATTTCAAAATAGGTTATGTCCATGAGGAAACTCTGGATGAGTTCATTTATTAGGGAGTAGATACATTTTCTGAAGTCCTGGCAAGGGCTAAGGGAAAAGAAGAGCAAATCCATATATTGCAGTATCAAAAGGAGATCAGAGACAGGGCAAAACATTACAGGTTTATGGAGTTGGACATCCTGGAAAGGATGACAAAAGACAAGGAAGAAAGAGAAGCTCGAGCTGCAGAAAAAGAGGCTCTAGCATCCAAAACTACATCTATGGGAACCAACTCAGACTTAGATAAAGGGAAATCTCCCATGAGAGAAATACCCTAGACATCTGTGGACCAACAGGTTAAGTACTATTTGTAGACTTCGGAGTAGATAAAGTAGAAGTTGAACAGAATGAATTCAGCATTAGATGCTCAAGAAGTTGCAACCTCCCAGTCACCTAAAATTTCCCAGGTAACCACTGTGATTGAAAATACTCTACCTGAACAAACTCAGGTTCAGGACAATCCTTTAAATAAGACAAAGATCTCCATTCCTGTTTCTACTATTGACCTAACTCATTCATAGGAAGAAGAGGACAGAATTTCTCCTATGCATGTTACTGTTGAGACTGGTAATGATTTCCAAAATCTCACCAATGATGTTGAATGGTAATCTTTCATCCCCTCTTCCTAAATCTCAACATTTTTGTCAGTCTACTCCCTCTTCTTCCACAATACTACTTTCATCAATAATGGATTTATCACCATTTTCTTATGGTTCTGTTGTGACTCCTTTTATGACTGAGCTTTATCAAAATGACACTTGTCTACCTGAATTAATCACACCTGTTCCCATGGATATGCCTATTCCTTCATCTGTTGTGAATCCAATTTTCAAAATCCCATTACATATTCCTTCAATCAGTTTAGTTTCATCTCCTATGTCTGAGAAGATTGCAATAGTGTTACCATCATCATTTCTTAAAGCAACTACCATGCAAATTCCTTCTGTGGAAGCTTTTGTTCGTGACATTTCTTTGGCCCCTGAAATAACTCTTGCTCAGAATGTTACTCCCTCCCCTGCTACCTCTCATATCACTATGCCTATGCCTTCTCAAACCACAACTCAAAATTCATATTTGATATCCACAGGAATTAGCATACCTGCCATTGATGAAATCAGAGATGAGTTTAATGAATATGTTGTGGTATCTTTGGGTGAATATCGATATAGTAAAGCTGAGAGATCAGTTGTAAAATAGGGAAAGAAGAGGGGCAAAGATCAAAATGATATGGATATGTCAATGGTAAATGAAGTTGTATGGACAAAACAATCAAGTGACTCACAAGCCCATGCTACAGATGCATATTCTGTTCTAGGAGCCTTCACATGTGCCAATATGGATGCTGTCAACTCTTTGAACAGAGAGTTTGCTAAACAAAAGGCAGAAATTGTCAGTTTGAAAGAAGCACTAGAGAAGCTCAAGAAACAACATGAGGCCAAGCAGTATGAACTTCAAATGAATAATGTTACTCTCAGTATGGAGCTGCAAATAGAAAATAATGATAATGCCACTCTGGTTCAGAAAGTTGCAGTATTAGAAAGGAAAAATGAATATGCAATTGCAAGTGCAGATTCATCTTCATTTTCCAAATTTTTCCAAGAAGAGTTTAAGGAGATGGCTATCAGAACTAACAGGGAAAACTTTGATTTGGTATGTGAGTTATTTAGAACTCTAGCTAATATATTTGAGACTCACATGGTGTTTGATAAGATGTTTGTTGTTTTGAAAGCCCTGATTGAGAAAATACAACATGCATCAAAAGCTCATGATGAGGTCACAGATTGGCAGAGGTACATGAAGGAGAGGCCTGATAACATCACTCTTCTCACTCCTTTTCAGTTTAAAAGAGCCAGAACTATTTTGAGAGCTTGGGAAGACTTGGATGAGACAATAGCTGATGCCATAAATAAATCTCACGCTATCTGTGGTAGAAGATGGTATGCAGTTGATAATATCATGACCGAATTATCCTTTCCTACCATGGTGCTTATTAGAAAGGAAAATCCACCTGGACTGATGATCAAGAAATTAGAGCAACGAAGGGATGAGCAGGAGGAGAAGATCAAGAATCTTGACCACATCAGCATACACGATGTAGAGTAGTTAATCAAACATCCATTTACAGTACAAAGAAAAATCCACGTCTACATCCAAGTTTGGCATAAGTTGGATAAGAATGAGGTCGAAGATTATAAGTGTAATGCTCAACTTGGCATAGAATCAACCACTTATCCTGATATCGAGGATTTGCTACGAATTTGGAGGGTCTAGAAAGATTTCCTAGGATATTAGCCTTATTTAGTTTTTGATCCCCTTTAGGGGGGATTTTATTGTTTGTAATTGCGCCGAGAGGCGCTCTACAGCCCAGTATGGGGGAGATCTTGTCACGTGATGTAACGTGATGTAACGTTACTAACATGTCGGCAAAAAATAATAGTGAAAGTGAATATTATGGGGGAGATCTTGTCACGTGATGTAACGTTACTAACATGTCGGCAAAAAATAATAGTAAAAGTAACTATTTTTTTTTACAAGAAACTACTATTTTTTGCCGCAGCCTTTTCCCAAACACTCGAGATTCTAATTTTTTGCGGCAGCCTTTGAAGCAATGAATAGGAATTGATATTTGCTTATATAATTATATAAATATGGAGCTATACAAGCAAATTTTCAAAGATGATAGTTTTTAAGCCCATAGAACCGTTTACAACTTACAACTTCTCCTGTTTTGATATTTAGAGATCAAATCACTGAAGCAAACCTGCGGCAGCGCTCTATTGTCTGTGCCCACGTAAATCGAACATATCCATACACTACCGAATTTCTTTCTCCATACAGGTTTCCTGTTCTCCCCAAGAAATTTATTGGCGAAAAAGCTTGGCTGTTGGCTTCACATGGCTTCAGTTCTTTGAAGTGGCAATTCTTTGTGTCGATCTCTTCCCTGTTTATCCCACTTCTCGAAGAAACAACAACAATGAGAATAGCTTTTACGCACCCACTCCACGGCTAAAATCAAAATCAAATTTAAATATAGAAAGAAAATTGATTTAACTTACTGAGAAACAGCTTATGATGTAAAGTTTGTAACATTAGTAACTTTTATGTCGTTTTGAATCGATTTTATCTCTTTCCAATACCCATCACACGCTGGTCAAGCTGAGACCTGCATCAAACAAGACCAGGTTTGTACTATTCGTGANGCTGGTCAAGCTGAGACCTGCATCAAACAAGACCAGGTTTGTACTCTTCGTGATACTAAAGCTGTTGTTGAGTGAAGAGGACCAGGTTTGTACTCTGCAACATGTTCAAGGAACAACGAACTGTTATTTTATTTTTCTTTGTTCCATTGGTGGCGAGCTGCTTACTATTTAATTAATAGCTACAGAGCTTTCTGGGATTAACCGCATAGCTTTTATCCGATCTCTTAGGTTGGTAGACCAAAGTAGGAAAGCTATGATGTTTAAAGGAACATCCACAGATGATTTTCGTGTCAAATATTGTGTCAAATGGGTGACTAGGAAGCGGCACATAATAGTTGTCTTTAATGTTAAGTGCGTAGAAGCTGCTTTGGGTTACAAAGTTACCTCTATCGAAAAACCTTGCGTAGACCCAATAACATGGAGTATTGGTGTGGGAAAACTCTCGGAACTAAATGCAACATCCCTAGAACTGTCTGTGGTTTGAATCTCAGCTGGACCGTTACCCCTAACACCAGCTGGAGCCTTGCCCTTAACATCTTCTTCACTGGTGCGGGAGTTGGAGAACTCCACGATATTGTAGATGCCTTCTGTCTTAATTCTGGGTCCAAAGAAGAATTTCTCGTTCTCAGATCTATCTTATGAACAAAGAAAAAGTCCGTTCACTATGGCTTAAGACATTAAATATATGGTGCAAAAAAACAATCCGTTCAAAATGGTTTAAATTTCAAATATTATATACTAGGAGCGTTTGTTCNCATTAAATATATGGTGCAAAGAAACAATCCGTTCAAAATGGTTTAAATTTCAAATATTATATACTGGGAGCGTTTGTTCAAAATGGTTTAAATTTCTCATTCCTAGATGAAGCAATTGGTTCAAAATGGCTTCAATTTTTTAAATATATAGGGCAAAAATACAATTCGTTCAAAATGGTAAAAATTTCAAATATATAGTGGGTAACGTTCGTTTTTGTAGAGGTTTCTTTACTTTAGCTGGTCGCAAGCACGAAAGATTTCTGGGCATTGAATTATAGGATGGGCAACACCGGATATATATATATATATATATAATTAATTTTCAATTTGCCCTATAATTTTGATGTGTGGTCGTTATATTTTATGTCTATTTTTCATGTCTTTCTTCGTTTTAGGCATTGCTATATGTAATATTGAATAATTAAATTTAATAAAAATTTATATTTAAATACTAAATATTGTAATATGTGTTATCATAATATTTTTTAATTTATTTGTTTGTAAATTAAAAATGTGATATAAAGTTTTGGTTTTTTGTTTTTATATATTAATTATATAATTGTGTTTTTAACCAGGGTAGATCCAAATCTTAGGCTCTATCAAGAGCTGAGAGGGATCAAATTTCCCCAA